>JAYMFT010086746.1:0-14137 GCA_038088735.1 Panulirus argus | reverse complement strand
TCCGAGCACCACTTTAACACTCCTCAGTCAGGACGGTAGTACCACCCTGGGCAGCTGTTGTCAACAACCTACTACCTGTGAGGTGTGATCTGTGAACCGTGGCCTATGAAATGTGGCTTGTGAGGTGTGACCTCTGAAATGTAGCTTGTGAGGTGTGGCCTGTGAAGTGTGGCCTGTGAGGTGTGGCTTGTGAAATATGGCCAGTGAATTTTGGCTTGTGAGGTGTGGCCTTGAGGTGTGGCCTGTGAAATGAGGTTTGTGTGGTGTGGCTTGTAAGGTGTGGTCTGTGAGTTATGGTCTGTGAGGTGTGGCCTGTGAAGTGTGGCTTGTAAGGTGTGGCCTATGATGTACGGTGTAAGGTATGGCCTGTGAGATGTTGCCTGTGAAGTGTGGCTTGTGAGGAGTGGCCTGTGGGTTGTGGCCCTGAGGTGTGGTCTGTGAGGTGTGATCCGTTAGGTGTGGCCTGTTGAGTGTGGCTTGTGAGGTGTGGCCTCTCAGGTGTGGCTTGTAAGGTGTGGCTTCTCAGGTGTGGCTTGTGAGGTGTGGCCTGTGAAGTGTGGCCTTTGAGGTATGGTCTGTGAAGTGTGGCCTGTGAAGTGTAGCTTGTGAGGTTCTGCTTGCTAGGTATGACCTGTGAGGTGTGCTTATGAGGTGTAGGCTGTGAAGTGTAGCTTGTGAGATGTGGCCTGTGAGGTATGGCCTGTGATGTGTGGCCTGTGTAATGTGGCCTGTGAGGTGTGGCCTGTGAGGTGTAGCCTGTAATATGTGGCCTGTGAAGTGTTGCCTGTGAGGTGTGGCTTATGTGGTGTAGGCTGTGAAGTGTTCCCTGAGCATTGTGGCCTGTGAGGTGTGACATGCGAGGTATGGCCTGTGAGGTGTGGCTTGTGAAGTGTAAGCTTTGAAGTGTGGCCTGTGAGATGTGGCCTGTGAGGTGTGGCCCATAAGGTGTGGCCTGTGATGTGTCGCCTGTGAAGTGTTGCCCCTGAGGTGTGGCTGTGAGGTCTGACCTGTTACATATGGCCTGTTACGTGTTGGTTGTAAAGTATTGTTTGTGAGGTGTGGGCTGTGTGGTGTGGCCCCTGAGGTGCGGTTTGTGAAGTACGGCCTGTGAGGTGTGGCCTTTGAAGTGTGGTCTGTGAAGTGTGATCTGTCAAGTGTGGTCTCTGTGGTGTGGTCTCTGAAGTTGGGCTTTGTGGTTTGATCTGCGAGTTGTGGCCTGTGAGATGTAGCTTGTAAAGTGTGGCCTGTGAAGTGTGGCCTGTGAGGTGTGTTTTGTGAAGTATGGCCTGTGAGATGTGGCCTTTCAAATGTGTTTTTTAGGTGTGGCCCTTGAAGTGTGTGTCCTTTGAACTGTTGTCTGTGAAATGTGGTCTGCGAAGTATGGCCTGTGAAGTGTGTCCTGTGAAGTGTTACCTGTGAAGTGTGGCCTGTGAAGTGTGGTCTTTGAAGTGTGGACTGTGTGGTGTGGCCAGTGAAGTGAGGGATTTGAGGTTTGATCTGTGAGTTGTGGCCTATGAGGTGTGGTTTGTGAAGTATGGCCTGTAAAGTGTGGCCTGTGAGGTGTGGCCCGTGAGGTGTGGCCTGTGTGGTGTGACATGTGAGGCGTGGCTTGTTTGGTGCGGCTTTTGAGGTGTTGGCTTTGAAGTGTGGCCTGTGAGGTGTGGCCAGTGAGGTGCAGCCTGTGTGGTGTGGTCTGTGAAGTGTGGGCTTTGCGGTTTGATTTGTGGGTTGTGTCCTGTGAGGTGTGGGCTATGGCCTGTGAAGTGTGGCCTTTGAGATGTGGCCTGCGAGGTATGGTCTGTGAGGTGTGGCGTGTGAGGTGTAGGCTTTGAAGTGTGGCCTGTGAGATTTGGTCTGTGAAGTGTGGCCTGTGAGGTGTGGCCACTGAGGTGTTGCCTGTGAGGCGTGGCTGTGAGGTGTGGGCTGTGGAGTGTGGCTTGTAAAGTATTACTTGTGAGGTGTGGGCTGCGTGGTGTGGCCCGTGAGGTGTGGGCTGCGAGGTTTGGCCTGTGATTTGTGGCCTGTGAAGTGTTGACTGTGAGGTGCGGTCAGTAAGGTGTGGCCTGTGAAGTGTAGCCAGTGAGATGTGGCCTATGAAATGTTGACTGAGTTGTGGTCTCTGAGGTGTAGCCTGTAAAGTGTGGTAGAAGTGTAGCCTGTGAAGTGTGGCCTGTGAGGTGTGGCCTGTGAATTGTGGACTGTGTGGTGTGGCCTGTGAAGTGAAGGCTTTGAGGTTTGATCTGTGAGTTGCGGCCTGTGAGATGTGGTTTGTGAGGTGTGGGTTGTGACGTGTGTCCTGTTGGATGTGACCTGTGATGTGTGGCCTGAAAATGTGTGTCCTGTGACGTGTGGCGTGTAAGGTGTGGTCTGTGAAGTGTCGATTGTAAAGGTGTGTGCTGTGAAGTGTTGACTGTGTGTTGTGGAATGTGAAGTGTGGCCTTTGAAGTGTGGCCGGTGACGTGCGGCCAATGAGATGTGGGCTGTGAAGTGTGAGCTGTAAAGTGTGGTCAATGATGAGTGGTTTTGAAGTGTGGCCTGTGAAATGTGGGTGCGAGGTGTGGCCTGTGAGATGTGACATGTGAAGTGTGGCCTGTGAGGTGTGGTCTGTGGGTTGTGGCCTGTAAAGTGTGGCCTGTGAAGTGTGGGCTGTAAAGTGTGGCCTGTGAAGTGTGAGTTGTGAAGTGTGGTCTGTGAAGAGTAATCTATGAAGTGTGGCCCATGAAGTGTGGGCTGCGAGGTGTGGTCTATGAGGTGTGGCCTGTGAAGTGTGGCTTGTGAGGTGTGGCCTGTGAAGTGTGGTCTGCGAGGTGTGTCCTGTGAAGTGTGGCCTGTGAAGTGTAGCCTGTGAAGTGTGGCCTGTGAGGTGTGACCTGTGAAGTTTGGCCTGTAAGGTGTGGCGTGAGAAGTGTGACCTGTGAGATGTGGCCTGTGAGGTGTGGCCTGTGAAGTATGGCTTGTAAGGTGTGGTCTGTGAGGTGTGGCCTGTGAAGTGTGGCCTGTGATGTGTGGGCTGCTAGGTATGGCTTTTGAGGTGTGGCCTGTTAAGTGTGGTCTTTGAGGTGTGGTCTGTGAGGTGTGGCTTGTGAAGTCTGGCCGGTGAATTGTGGTCTGTGAAGTGAGGCCTGTGAAGTGTGGGCTGTGAAGTGTGGCCTGCGAAGTGTAAGATATGAAGTGTGGTCTGTGAAGAGTGGTCTATGAAGTGTGGCCCGTGAAGTGTGGGCTGCAATGTGTGGCCTGTGAGGTGTGGCCTGTGAAGTGTGGTTTGTGGGGTGTGGCCTGTGAAATGTGGTCTGTGAAGTGTGGGCTGTGAGGTGTGACCTGTGAAGTTTGGCCTGTGAAGTGTGGCCTGTGAAGTGTGTGTCTTGTGAAGTGTGGCCTGTGAGGAGTGGCCTGTGAAGTTTGACCTGTGATGTGTGGCCTTTGAAGTGTGGCCTGTGAGGTGTGGGCCTGTGAAGTGTGGCCTGAGAAGCGTGGCCTGCGAGGTGTGGGCTGTGGAGTGCGGCCTGTGAGGTTTGGCCTGTGAAGTGTGGTCTGTTTGGTGTGGCCTGTGAAGTGTGGGCTGCGAGGAGTTGCTTGTGAAGCGTGGCCTGTGATGTGCGGCCTGTGAAGTGTGTGTCTGTGAAGTGTGGCCTGTAAGGTGTAGGTCTGTAAAGTGTGGCCTGTAAGGTGTAGGTCTGTGAAGTGTGGCCTGTGAAGTGTGGCCTGTGAGGTGTGGACTGTGAAGTGTGGCCTGTGAGGTGTGGCCTGTGAGGTGTGACCTGTGAAGTGTGGTCCGTGAAGTGTGACCTGTAAAGTGTGGCATCTGAGGTGTGGCATGTGAAGCGTGGCCTGCAATGTGTGGCCTGTGAAGTGTATGTCCTGTGATGTGTACCCTGTAAGGTGTGGCCTGTGAAGCGTGGCCTGTGAGGTGCTAGCCTGTGAAGTATGGCCTATGAAGCGTGGCTTGTGAGGTGTGGCATTTGAAGTGTGGGCTGTGAAGTGTGAACTGTGAAGTGTGGCCTGTGAAGTGTTGCCTGTGAGGTGTGGTCTGAAGGTGTAGCCTGTGAAGTGTGGCCCATGAGGTATGTGGCCAGTGAGGTGTGGCCTGTAAAGATTGGCCTTTGAAGTGTAGGTCTGTGAAGTGTGGCCTGTGAGTTGTGGCTTGTGAGGTGTGGCCTGTGAAGTGTGGCCTTTGAAGTGTGGCCTTTGAAAATGTCGCCTGAGTTGTGGCCTGTGAAGTGTGGCCAGTGAGGTGTGGCCTGTAAAGATTGGCCTATGAGGTGTAAGTCTGTGAAGTGTGGCCTGTGAGGTGTGGCCTATGAAGTGTGGGCTTTGAGGATGTGGCCTGAGTTGTGTACTGTGAAGTGTAGCCTGTGAGGTGTGGCCTGTGATGTGTGGGCTGTGAAGTGTGGCCTCTGACGTGTGGCATGTAAAGTGTGGCCTGCGAGGTGTGGCCTGTGAAGTATATGTCCTGTGATGTGTGCCCTTTAAGGTGTGGCCTGTGAAGTATGGCCTATGAAGTGTGACTTGTGAGGTGTGGCATTTGAAGTGTGGGCTGTAAAGTGTGAGCATTTAAGTGTGGCCTGTGAGTTTTAGCCTGCGAGGTGTGGCCTGTGAAGTGTTGCCTGTGAGGTATGGTCTGAAGGTGTAGCCTGTGAAGTGTGGCCCATGAGGTATGTGGCTAGTGATGTGTGGCCTGTAAAGATTGGCCTATGAGGTGTAGGTCTGTGAAGTGTGGCCTGTGAGGTGTGGCCTATTAAGTGTGGTCTTTGAAGTGTGGGCTTTGAGGATGTGGCCAGAGTTGTGGCCTGTGAGGTGTGGACTGTGAAGTGTGGCCTATGAGATGTAGCCTGTGAAGTGTGGCCTGTGATGTGTGGGCTGTAAAGTATGGCCGCTGAGGTGTGGCCTGTGAAGTGTGGCCTCTGAGGTGTGGCTTGTGAACTTTGGCCTGTGAAGTGTGGTCTGTTAGGTGTGGCCTGTTAAGTATGTGTCCCATGAAGTGTGGCCTATGAGGTGTGGCGTCTGAGGTGTAGTCCATGAAGTGTGGTCTGTAAGGTGTGCCATGTGAAATATGGCCTGTGAGGTGTAGCGTCTTAGGTGTGGTCTGTGTGATATGGGTTGTGAAGTGTGGCCTACGAGGTGTGGCCTGTGAGGTGTGGCCTATGAAGTTTGGCCTATGAGATGTGGTCTGTAAGGTGTGGCCTGTGAGGCGTGCGTCCAGTGAAGTGTGGCCTGTGAAGTGTTGCCGTTAAAGTGTGGCCTGCGAGGTGTAGCCTGCGAAGTGCGGCCTGTGAGATGTGGCCTGTGAGGTGTGGCCTATGAAGTGTGGCCTGTGAGGTGTGAGCTGTATATGCAACCTGTGAGGTGTGGCTTATAATGTGTGGCCTATGAGGTGTGATCTGTGAGATGTTGTCTGCAATGTGTGGTCTGTGATGTGTGGCCTTTGAAGTGCATGCTGTGAGGTGTGGTTTGTGAGGTGTGGACTCTGAGGTGTGGCCTGTGAAGTTTGGCCTGTGAAGTGTGGTCTGTGAGGTGTGGGTTGTGAAGTGCATGCATGTGAGGTGTGGCTTGTGAAGTGTGGTCTGTGAAGTGTGGCCTGCGAGGTGTGGCTTGCGAGGTGTGGTATGTGTAGTGTGGCCCGAGAGGTGCGGCCTGTGAAGTGTGGAATGTGAAGTGTGGTATTTGAAGTGTGGGCAGTAAAGTGTGGTATATGAATTGTGGCCTGTGAAGTGTTGTCTGTGAAGTGTGGCCTGCAAGGTTTGGCCTTTAAGGTGTGGCCTGTGAGGTGTGGCCTGTGAAGTTTTGTGTGTGAAGTGTGGCCTGTGAGATTGGTCTGTGAAGTGTGTGTTCTGTGAAGTTCGGCCTTTGAGGTATGGCCTGTGAAGTGTGGCCTGTGAGGTGTGGCCTGTGAAGTGTGGCCTGTGAAGTGTGGCCTGTGAAGTGTGGCCTGTGAGGTGTGGCCTGCGAGGTGTGGTCTGTGAGGTGTGGACTGTGAGGTGTGGCCTGTGAAGTTTGGCCTGTGAAGTGTGATCTGTGAGGTGTGCCTGTGAAGTGTGGTCTGTGAAGCGTGGCCTATGAAGTGTGGCCTGTGAGATATAACCTGTGAGGTGTGGCCTGTGAGGTGTGGTCTGTGAGGTTTGGCCTGTGATATGTAGCGTGTGAGGTGCGGTCTATGAGATGTATCTTGTAAGGTGTGGCCTGTGAGGTGTAGTCTGTGAGGTGTGGTGTGTGCGACGTAGCATGTGAGGTTTGGCTTGAGAGGTATGGCCCGTTGGGTGTGGCCTGTGAGGTGTGGCCTATGAGATATAGTGTGTGAGGAGTGGTCTGTGAGATTTAGCCTCTGAAGTGTGGCCTGTGAGGTGTAGTCAGTGAGGTGTGGTGTGTGAGACGTAGCGTATGAGGTGTGGCCTGTGAGGTATGGCCTGTGGGGTGTGGCTTGTGGTTTCATGTTGACAGAAGTGTGGAAATCCATGTGAACAGAGGCTGAGTCATAAGTAACAGTGAGCAATACTGGAATAAGTCCGGGATGTGTACAGAGGTCAGGAGGAGTAACGTTCAAGCGATCCTCCTAACCTGAGTATTATGGAGGCGGTAATCCTGGGAAAACAACACGGTACGGTGGGTCATAATGATTGATCCCGTGTACCGTCCCCGTATTGCTTGGGGGGAGGGGTGGGGGAACTCCCGGCAGCTTCTACTGCAGGACAGGCTCACACTGGCTGACAGAGCAGGAAAGGCTCACACTCCCCGACACAGCAGGAGACAGAGCAGGAGAGGCTCACATTGGCTGACAGAGCAGGAGAGGCTCACACTGCTTGACACAACAGGAGAGGTTCATACAGTACGACCCCGCAGAACAGGCTCACACTGCCAGACAAAGCAGGTGAAGCTCATACTCGCCGACAAAGCAGGAGAGACTCATACTGCCTGATACAGCAGGAGAGAGTCACACTGCCTGACACGGCAGAAGAGGCTCACACTGCCCGACACAGCAAAAGAGGCTCACACTACCCGACACAGCAGAAGAGGCTCACACTGCCCGAGACAGCAGAACAGGCTCACACTGCTAGACACAGCAAAACAGGCTCACACTGCCCGACACAGCAGGAGAGGGTCACACTGCCTGACACAGAAGGAGAGGCTCACACTGCCCGACACAGAAGGAGAGGCTCACACTGACCGATACAGCAGAACAGGCTCATACTGCCAGACACAGCAGAACAGGCTCATACTGCCCGACAAAGCAGGAAAGGCTCACAGTGACTGACTGCAGCAGAGGCTCACATTGCCCGACACAGCAGAACAGGCTAACACTGCCCGACACAACAGGAGAGGCTCACAGTACCTGACACAGCAGAACAGACTCACACTCCCTGACACAGCAGGAGAGGCTCACACTGCCTGACACGGCAGAAGAGGCTCACACTCCCTGACACAGCAGGAGAGGCTCACACTGTCTGACACAGCAGAAGAGGCTCACACTCCCTGACAGCAGGAGAGGCTAACATTGCTTGACAATGCAAAACAGACTAACACAGCATGACACAGCAGAACAGGCTCACACTCCCCGACGCAGCAGGAGAGGCTCACACGGCCTGACACAGCAGAAGAGGCTAACGCTCCCTGACACAGTAGAACAGGCTCACATCGCCCGAAACAGCAGGAAAGGCTTACAGTACCTGACACAGCAGACCAGGCTCACACTCCCTCACACAGCAGGAGAGGCTCACACTGCCCGACGTAGCAGAACAGGCTCACATGGCCTGACAGAGCAGGAGAGGCTTACACTGGCTAACACAGCAGAAGAGGCTCACACTGCCCGACACAACAGGATAGACTCACACTGCCTGACACAGCAGGAGAGGCTCACACTACACGACACAGCAGGAAAGGCTCACACTGTACGACATATCAGAACTGGCTCACACTCCCCGACGCAGCAGGAGAGTTTCACACTGCCCGACACAGTAGGAGAGGGTCACACTGCCTGACATAGCAGGAGAGGCTCACAATGCCAGACACAGCAGAACAGGCTCAGACTGTCCAACACAGCGGAACAGGCTCACACTCCCCGACACAGGAGAACAGGCTTACACTCATCAACGTAGCAGGAGAGGCTCACACTGCCTGACACAGCAGAACAGGCTCACACTGCCTGACACAACAGGAGAAGCTCATACTCCCCGACAAAGCAGGAGAGACTCACACTGCCTGACACAGCAGAACAGGCTCATACTCCTCGACACAGCAGAAGAGGCTCACACTGCCTGACACAGCAGGAGCGGCTAATACTCCCAGACGCAGCAGGAGAGGCTCACATTCCACGACACAGCAGAAGAAGTGTGAGGAGAGGCTCACATTCTACGACAAAGCAGAAAAGGCTCACACTGACAGACACAGCGGAACAGGCTCACACTGCCCAACACAGAAGAAGAGGCTCAGACTCCCCGACACAGCAGAAGAGGCTCACACTCCCCGACACAGCAGAAGCTTACATTCCATGACGCAGCAAGAGACGCTCACATTTCCCAACACAGTAGAAGAGGCTCACACTCCCAGACGCAGCAGAAGAGGCTTACACTCCCCTACGCAGCAGAACAGGCTCACACTCCCAGACGCAGCAGAAGAGGCTCACACTCCTCGACACAACAGGATAAGCTCACATTGCCTGACACAGCACTGGAGGCTCACACTTCTCAGCACAGCAGAAGAGACTCACACTCCTCGACAAAGCAGGAAAGGCTCACACTGCCAGACAGCAGAACAGGCTCACACTGCCCAACACAGCAGAAGAGTCTCACACTCCCCGACGCAGCAGAACAAGCTCACACTGCCCAACACAGCAGAAGAGGCTCCCACTCCCCGACACAGCAAAAGATGCTCACACTTGCAGACGCAGCAAGAAAGGCTTACATTGCCCGACACAGCAGAAGAGGCTCACACTCCCAGACGCAGCAGAAGAGGCTCACACTCCCCGACACAACAGGATAAGCTCACATTGCCTGACACAGCACTGGAGGCTCACACTTCCCAGCACAGCAGAAGAGGCTCACACTCCTCGACAAAGCAGGAAAGGCTCACACTGCCAGACAGCAGAACAAGCTTACACTGCCCAACACAGCAGAAGAGGCTCCCACTCCCCGACACAGCAAAAGATGCTCACACTTGCAGACGCAGCAGGAGAGGCTTACATTGCCCGACACAGCAGAAGAGGCTCATACTCGCAGACGCAGCAGGAGAGGCTCACAACGCCTGACACAGCAGAAGAGGCTAACACACTTGCAGACGCAGCAAAAGAGGCTCACACTGCCCGACACAGCAGAAGAGGTTCACACCGCCAGACACAGCAGAAAAGGCTCACACTGCCCAACACAGCAGAACAGGCTCACACTGCACAACACTGCAGAAGAGGCTCACATTCCTCGAAACAGCAGAAGAGGCTCACACTGACAGACACAGCAGAATAGGCTCACACTGCCCAACACAGTAGAAGAGGCTCACATTTCCCGACACAGCAGAAGGGGCTCACACTCCCCGACGCAGCAGAACAAGCTCACACTGCCCAACACAGCAGAAAAGGCTCACACTCCCCGACACAGCAGAAGATGCTCACACTCGCAGACGCAGCAGGAGAGGCTCACACTGCCTGACACAGCAGAAAAGGCTCACACTGCCCAAGGGAGCAGAAGAGGCTCACACTGCCAGACACAGAAGAGGAGGCTCACACTGCCCAACACAGCAGAAGAGGCTCACACTCTTCGACACAACAGAACAGGCTCACACTGCCCAACACAGCAGAACAGGCTCACACTCCTCGACACACCAAAACAGGCTGACATTGCCCAATACAGCAGGAGAAGCTCACATTCCCCGACACAGCAGAAGAGTCTAACACTCCCTGACGCAGCAAGAGACGCTCGCACTGCCTAACTCAGCAGAAAAGGCTCACACTCCCAGACGCAGCAGAGGAGGCTCACACTCCCAGACGCAACAGAAGAAGCTCACACTCCCAGACGCAGTAGAAAAGGCTCACACTCCCCGGCACAGCAGAAGAGGCTCACACTCCTCGACACAGCAGGAGAGGCTTGCACTGCCCGACACAGCAGAACAGGTTCACAAAGCTCAACACAGGATAAGAGGCTCACATAAACCGACGCAGCAGAACAGGCTCACATTGCCCAACACAGCAGAAAGGGTTGACAGTTCCAGATACAGCAGAAGAGGCTCACACTCCCAGACGCAGAAAAACAGGCTCATACTGCCCAACATAGCAGAAGAGGCTCACACTCCTCGACACAGCAGTAGAGGCTCTCACTGCCCGACACAGCAGAACAGGCTCACACTGTTCAACACAGGAGAAGACACTCACACAAACCGGCGCAGCAGAACAGCCTCACACTGCCCAACACAGCAGAAGGGGCTGAAAATTCCCGACACAGCAAAAAAGGCTCAAACTCCCAGACGCAGCAGAACAGGCACACACTGCCCAACACAGCAGAAGAGGCTCACACTCCTCGACACAGCAAAACAGGCACACACTGACAGAACAGCAGAATAGGCTCACACTGCCCAACACAGCAGAAGATGCTTAAACTCCCCGACACAGCAGGAGAGGCTCACATTGCCTGACAAAGTAGAACGGGCTCATACTCGCCGACACAGCAGGAGAGGCTCACACTGCCCGACACTGCAGAAGAGGTTCACACTCGCAGACGCGACAAGAGAGACTCGCAGTGCCTGACACCGCAGCTCACACTTCTCGACGCAGCAGGAGGTGCTCACACTACCCAACACAGGAGAAGAGGCTCACACTCCTCGACACAGCAGGAGAGACTCACACTGCCAGGTACAGCAAAACAGGCTCACACTGCCCAACAAAGCAGAAGAGGCTCACACTGCCCGATGCAGCAGAATAGGCTCGCACTGCCCAATACAGCAGAGGAGGCTCACACTCCCCAACATAGCAGAAGAGGCTCACACTCCCAGACGCAGCAAGAGAGGCTCATACTCCTGGACACAGTAGAAGAGGCTCACACTTCCCAACACAGCAGAAGAGGCTCACACTCCTCGACACAGAAGGAGAGGCTCACATTCCTGACACAGCAGAAAAGGCTCACACTCCCGACACAGCAGAAAAGGCTCATACTCAAAGACGCAGCAGAAGATGCTCACACTCCCCGACGCAGTAGAAGATCACATTCCCCGACACAGCAGAAGAGACTCACACTCCCCAATGCAGATATGTGATACAGGACAGATAAAGACACATTTATGTAACATGCACCATATGTAATAGTATCTCCTGTTATAGGTAGATCTAGCCTCCATTTTCTTTAGTATATCATATCATATATATAAACAGTCAGGTTCAGGGCATCAACTCGCTGGTGACGCGCTGCCCGTCTCCTCTGTATATCTCTGAATATAGTCTTCTCTGCAAAGAACCCTTTTATTAGAACCTACGAGATGATCACCCAACTCCTAGCCAACAGCTCCGCGCTGCTCGTGAGGAACCTGTACTAAACGCTGACATGATACTACACATTCTCGTTCTAACGAGTGTTCCAGCGCGTAATCGAGAACAATGGCGTCTCCACCAGTTCGTTCCGAGTCCGGAGACACCCCACACCACTCACATACGGACGAGGAAACACAGGGTCCACCCCCGGACCAGCGACTAGCCCACGACAAACCACCAGTGTGGACCAACAGTCCCATATACCAAGCGCGCATTGGTTCGCCACCAACTCAGTGAACAAGCTACACCCAACTCAGCAGAACAGTCTCACACTCCCCGACGTAGCAGGAGAGGTTCACACAGCCTGACACAGCAGAAGAGGCTCACACTTCCCGACACAGCAGAAGAGGCTCACACTCCTCGACACTACAGAAGAGGCTCACACTCCTCGACACAGCAGAAGAGGATCACGCTCCTAGACAAAGCAGAAGATGCTCATACTCCCCGACACAGCAGGAAAGGCTCACACTGCCTGACACAGCAAGAGAGGCTCACACTGCCCGACACAGCAGAAGAGGCTTACACTCCCGGACGCAGCAAGAGAGGCTCACACTGCCCGACACAGCAGGAAAGGCTCACACTTCCCAACACAGCAGAAGAGGACCACACTGCCTGACAGAGCAGAGGAGGACCACACTCCTCAACACAGCAGAAGAGGTACACACTCCTCGACACAGCAGAAGAGGATCACACTCCTAGACAAAGCAGATGCTCATACTCCCCGACACAGCAGGAGAGGCTCACACCGCCCAACAGAACGGAACAGGCTCACACTCCCCGACGCAGCAGGAGAGGCTCACAATTCCTGACACAGCATAAGAGGCTCATACTTCTGGACACAGCAGAAGAGGTTCACACTCCCCGACACAGCAGGAGAGGCTCACACTACCTGACACATCAGAACAGGCTCACACTGCCCTGACACAGCAGGAGAGACTCATACTGCCCAACACAGCAGAAGAGGCTCACACTCCCTGACACAGCAGAACAGGCTCACACTCCCCGACACAGCAGGAGAGGCTGAAACTGCCTGACACAACAGAACAGGCTCACACTGCCCGACACAGAAGAAGCTCACACTCCCCGACACAGCAGAAGAGGTTCACACTCCATGACACAACAGAATAGGCTCACACTTCCCAACACAGCAGGAGAGGCTCAAACTGCCTGACACAAAAGAAAAGGCTCACTCCCCGACACAGCAGCAGCAGAGGAGGCTCACAATCCTAGATGCAGCATGAAAGGCTCACACTGCCTGACACAGCAGGAGAGGCTCACACTGCCCAACACAGCAGATGAAGGTCACACTCCTCGACACGGCAGGAGAGGCTCACACTGCCAGACACAGCAGAACAGGCTCACACTGCCCATCACAGCAGAAGAGGCTCACACTCCCCGACGCAGCAAAACAGGCTCACACTGCCCAACACAGGAAAAGAGTCTCACACTCCCCGACATAGCAGAAGAAGCTCAAACTCCCAGACGCAGTAGGAGAGGCTCACACCACACAACACAGCAGAAGAGGCTCACACTCCCCGACGCAGCAGGAAAGGCTCAGACTACCCAACACAGGAGAAGAGGCTCACACTCCTCGACACAACAGGAGAGTCTGACACTGCTTGACAGAGCAGGAGAGGCTCACATTGCCCAACACAGCAGAAACTCACACTTCTAGACACAGCAGGAGAGGCTCACACTCCCCGACACAGCAAAACAGGCTCCCAATGCCCAGCACAGAAGAAGAGGCTCACACTCCCAGACGCAGCAGGAGAGACTCACTCCGAGACACAGCAGAACTGTAAGAAACACACGCATACCATTAATTTTTCATTAGTTATTTGTAATTATTATCTCACTAAAAATATGTGTTAACGCTTGAGAAGTCACCCAAGGTCACTGTGTAATCTTCTGGCTCAGGTCGGTTTCAACACGCATACTTATTCTGTTAAAGCAGACATAACATACCCGATCGGTTAAGCAAGCTGGCATACCAGATTCGTTAAGCAAGCAGACATAACAATCCAACCGCTCACTGGAGAGCATCACCAACGACGAAGCCGGCAGAACAAGCCCATATATATATCACGGGTGTCACTGCCTGGGGCGGGCCCAGAACCTGATTTCATTGTACTCAGACTGTACATAGCTGTTTTCTAATAAAACTGTAAAGGCCACCGGACTTTCAATAAGAAGACCAAGACACATATAGAGGAACATAAGCAGTTATCCAGGCGAGCTTACATTTGGTGGCAGCTTGTTTCGGACCTACGCACCGACGCTATCTCCATTCCACTACAAGCCTCTCTGTCAAATCTACATTCATCACGTGTTCGTTCTCGGCGCCTTACGGGCTACGTCACCTACCAGCTATAACAGCCACCTAACACATCCTTCATCGTCTTGTCACCCCTCCCTGTTACTGGGTCACTGTAACAACCTATCGAGACGGTGCCACTGAAGGACCCCGCTGCCGTCATCATCAACGGTTTTGCAGACATCTGGCCGTATCTACAACTCGCCGACGCCAGCAGAGAGTCTTCCTCCACACACGGTCTCCACCTTGCTCCAAGGTCGCCTCACCACACCACGGCCTGAGAATACGCTGAGTCGCACCTCCACGTCCACAGTGCAGTGATCAGG
>JAYMFT010086735.1:0-14137 GCA_038088735.1 Panulirus argus | reverse complement strand
GCTCAAGGGTCGTAGTACCGTCGTGCTCAAGGGTCGTAGTACCGTCGTGCTCAAGGGTCGTAGTACCGTCGTGCTCAGAAGGGGGTTGATTAAATTCTTAGCACATAACTTTGAAAACAAAGAAGCCGACTTTCTCTAGACTTACCCAGAAAACGTTTTCTTAAATAAATCATAAGTTTTAGGAGGCCAGGAGGCAAGAGGAGGCGGAGAAGGGCGCGCCTCCCGGTCTGTTCTCCGTCAGCAGTGACGTCCGGTAGAATCCCGGACGAGAGAACCGGAAAATTGGCCCCAGCCTGGGGCTTCCTTACGTCCGACGTGTTGTACCAATAAGACAAATCACCCACATCAAGAAACGTCCGCCGAGGCAATCATCGCGATGAATTCATAATCGGACGTGTATCTGAGCGAGATGAACACGCGAACGACGCCAGGAACAATAAGAATTGTTCAGTAACTTTGATGAGAATTGTTCACTAACTTTCTTCCCGAGGATTACAATATGGCAGTCACAGATTTTTTTTCTTTTTCACGTTCCGTGTGTAAGTAACTTGTGGGATGTTCCCTTATCCACAGTGAGTAAATTTAATTTGAATTTGCAAAAGACGAATTGGGATATATTTTTTTTCCGCCTCCGTTTAGATTCTGCATATGGGTTGTAAAGGTGTGTGTGTGTGTGTGTGTTTACTGTTATTAGCCTTCTTATACGACAGATCTGGAGACTCAGCAGGTGGTGTTAGCAGGCGTCGCCACCAGATGGCTCCATCAGTCAGCAGGAACTCAGGTGGCACCGGTAGCAAGTCAAGAATCCGTCATGACGGTATCTGAAATACCGCCGCTGGTGACGGTGTCTCCCGGGATATATCGTCTGCATCCAGGACGGATCAGTGCTAGATCTCCCACCGTCAGCAGCTGACAGAGGCAGGGCGTGACAGGGTCGTGAGCCCGGCTGACGCCCGGGGAAGGCAGGACAGACGGCCGCTGACGCCAGGGTAACTAAACACAAGGAAAAACGTTCCCAACGATTAAGTACAAAGAGAAAGTTGATGAAGCAGGATGACTGGGATGACCCCCAGCCGGATGACTCCTTGTGAACGCCCTGGTGGGTGTCCTCAGGAGAGAGTCATCACAACAGCGAGTCCCGGTTGAACTAAGGAACACGTCAGGAGGTCATCATCTGGGTCAGAGTAGGGCCAGCCAAGGGTCGCGCTACGGGGGTGACACGAATTTCCATCTGTTCTGTGCAAAGTGAGGACAGGTTGTCTCAGGGCGGCTAGTATGATAAGGTGGCCCGTCTGGCCAGCTGCTGGTGCTGTGGCTGGCGGCCACATGGCCACATGGGTACAGTGGTGTGGTTGACTCGATTGTTGACAATGGTTTCAGAGCTGGCGACACTCCCAGTGGTAATGGTGAACCAGTTACAGAAGGAAGGCCCACCACAGGAAATGGGCTTATTGGTGAAGGTGGACCCTGTGTTGGAGGTGGGTTCATTGTTGGAGGTGGGTCTGGTAGCGGAGGTGGGTCTGGTAGCGGAGGTGGGTCCAGTGGTAGAGGTGGGTCCAGTGGTGGAGGCGTGCAGACCTATATAATAGTGGGATATGAATATTGGTTTTTGATTAAGGTAATGAATGGATGGGCTCCACGGATTAAGCCCCAAAGCTATTTACTTGCAAAAGAGTATTTGGCTTGGCTTTAAAAGGTACAAGTTGGGCGGATCTAGCGGCTGTGATTCGCAAAGCCTGACACAACACGAGGGGCGTGATAGCAGACCAGTTATCTAACCCCTTCACGCACGGCAGCGCGACTCGTGATCACGACGCACGACCTCTGATCACGGACGGCACGACGTTTGATTACGACGGCACAGTCTCTGGGGATGAAGCTTCGACCCCTCGGGTATGCTGGCCTGGCCTTATCAGACCTTACCCTTACGAATCATGTCAAAACCCAAGCCATCATACCTGACGGTCGTACCGTCGGGCTCAAGGGTCGTATCGTCGTGCTCAAGGGTCGTACCGTCGTGCTCAAGGGTCGTTCCGTCGTGCTCAAGGGTCGTTCCGTCGTGCTCTAGGGTCGTTCCGCCGTGCTCAAGGGTCGTACCGTCGTCCTTAAGGATCGCAGTATCAAGCTCAGAGCTGAAATTTAATTCTGTTTCACCAACGTTTGTCACGCCAGCACCGTTAGTCCCGCACGAAATCATTTACATATCAAAACTCTTTATAGTTTGAGTCAGGAATTCCAACTCCTCCTCTTCCTCCTCCTCCTCCTCCTCCTTGCGCTTCCTCCTGGCGGCGGTGATGGAAGTCTCTTACTCCGAGATTCCCCGCTGCTCACTTGTTTCGCCTCCTCCATCCGCCCGGCTCACGGGGGATCAGTCATCTCATCTATCATAACTCACGCAACACCTTGAAAAACCCGGCGTCTCCTGGCTCGAGGACAGCCCCCAGCATAAACTTAGCGGATACTTTGTGATTATTGGACGAGATATGATTCAGATGATGAGATAACTTCCTACAACTTGGCCAAAAAGTGCACCAAACCACTGATCACTTGCGCTCTCGAAAAACAATACCAGAGTTTGCCCTCACGCCAGGAGCCGACCTCCTGAAATTGGGGATTTTAGCTAGGATTTCCTCTCTCATGCCTTCTTCACCCTTTCTCTCTTTTCCTACTTTGGGGCGACGGCTGGCCAAGAAAATGTGATAAAATATTAATTCTGTGGTCATTCAAAGTACTAGAAACGTATTCTATGAAATGTTTGAATTCTTCCTTTTATTTATTAATGTTGGAGCCACGGACATGGAGGCCAGGCCTTACTTGAATCAAGGTAGGTTAGTGCAAGAGGCGAGAGAAACAAGAAGATAGGAAAGAAAATTATTTCAAAAAATTTTGATGAAGTGGAAAATCTGCCTCGTAAACAAGGTTAGGTCCTACTTTATAGGAAAGATATAAGAGAACCAAGAGTTTCAAAGCTTCGCAGTAGAGGGAAAGAAACAGATGTCACAACTGCCCGTCCCCATGTTTTGTACAGACGGTCTTTGATTCTTTCCTTAAACGGCTTTTTCTGAGAGAAGGGATTAGTTTGGTTGTTTTTCTTTGACTTTACTTAATTTCATCTTAATCTTTAACTAAGTCTGGTGACCAGAACTAAACGGCGTACTCTAAATGAGGTCTAAACAGGGCACTGTAAAGGGTGAGTATGATGAAGGAACTTTATGTTGGGCAAAGATTTACGAAATGGTAATAGTACTGTTGTGGAAGCCCCATTGTGTCGCCCATATTGTGACGGATGATGACGTGGGCTGAGGATCCGACCAGATGTCGATGTCAGGTGACGTCTGTTGCTGGGTGAGGCACTCACAATAAAGACCCACACCATCGGAGGAGGTTCTTGTGAGACGTGAGGTACCCGCAGTGGACAACATGATATCCAATTATGCCAGGAGACGTCTGTGGGGGCAAGACTGTCGAAGAAGACATCTGCTTTACCGAGGGATGTTTATTGTAGGGTAGGAGGCTCATGTCAGACATGCACTCCATCAGATGGGGTATGTTGCCGGGTGAACCACTCGTAGTAAACATAGACAGGACACTGGAAATGTCTTCTGTGGAGGGAAGTAATAGTTGGAGACATTCTCGGCTCCAAAGGACGTCTGTTGTGCGTCAAGGGACCTAAGAAGACACGCTTCGTAGGAGGGGCCGATTGTATTTTGTATCAGGTAATCGCAAGGGACATCAAGATTCGTAGACTGTGGGTTGTGGAATGAAGTACCGGCAGAAGTCATCTATAGGCGGGGTTCGAAACCTTTTAAGGCCACGGAAACCTTTCCAGTCTCTCTCGGATCCCCAGCAAGTTGTCGTGGAACCCGAGAGTTCCGCGAAATCCAGGTTAAAAAGCCTTAATGATCCATGGTATGAAAAGGCGTCTGTCTGAAGGAGGTTGCAAGACGTCTGCTGCTGGACAGGGAATTCTCAGCGGACCCGCAGCATCAAGGGACATCTGATGTCAGGCAAGGCAATCGGTGAATATTTGTACGTTACCAGCGGACGCAAGGCACAGAAAATACTACAAGAATTAGGGAAGATAAAAAAGAACGAGGATATTATTATTTTTTTCTACGTAATGGACTAAAGAATATATACATATTCATCCTGCTGTTATAAGGCAAAACTCTACCAATGACAAAGTTTATGTCAACTCTGAGACGGAAGGTAACGAGCGGGATTAAGAGAGCTTATTTGTTTTGCTCGACTTTGGTCTCAGGCGGGCGGACGCGACGGTGAAAGTAGCCATCTTAGTTACGTCTCAAAAATTCTTTGTAGTTATTGTGTAGGAAGTTTGGCTTTCCTGATGTTAACGACATATGTTAGCATCATCCCCAGCAGCAGCTACTCGTACAGAGTCAGATCTAAGACAACGGCGGGCTATACAACTTGATCCATCAGATCAATTGTGGCATAATTCTCTTCCTGTTAGCATATGACTCTTCGTGTATTGAGACTTCCCGGCGGTGAAGAGGTAAGGAAACTGATGTGAACTGCCACAGGATGGCAGAGTCTCAGGTTTAAAGGTTTAATTAGATGAAGATGAATGTTTGAAAAATATAACCCTCTTCTTCTCCTCCCCTGTCTATCCTCTTCTATCCTCGTCTGTCTCTCCTCTTGGATTCTATCTCGATCATCTTCTTCCTCTTCCTCTTCCCTACTTCTCATCCTCCCTTCTGTTCCTCTATCCAACTTTCGCGTTCCTCTCCACCTCGCCATCTACCATCATCCATCGGTCTCTCCTCCAGTTTTTGTCTCGGGTTTCCCACATCCTCCCCTGTCGTCCTCATCTCTTTCCTCCCCTCTTCTCCTACTACCATCTTCCACTATCATCTGCCCCCGGCAATACCCCTTATTCTTGTATTCTTCTCCTTATCTTTACCACCAATTTCCTCCTCCATGTCCCCTTTCTCACTTTCCTTCCTTCCTTCCTTCCTCACATGCTCCCCGGCTGGCAGCTCCTGCTAAACTCCCCAACGTCAAAATAATTACGGGACGAGGCATCCTCTTCCGGGCCGCCCCGTCCTGCCCCACGTGAGGAATGTACTCATTTCCTTCCCTCCTCCTGGCATTCCCGGCCGCGCGTCTCTAACTCGACCTATGCCTTTATTTACACCTTGACCCATATCAGGTTACTCCCGGTCTTTTACCCAGGTCCTCTGTGTCCACCGCGTCCTGTGCCTGTGCTCCCTCCTCCTGCCGTTGCGCCGTCTCCTCTACACCTCCTCCGCCTCTGCCAAGCGCCTCCACACAACCTTCTGCTGCCGTCCTCTCACATGTGCTTGTCTATTTACATATATTTCCTCCAGGATCCCTTCCTTGAAAGGGTTCTGGATTTACTCTAAGGGTGCGCTTCTTCGAACAGCAGGGAAATGTTTACTTCTTTGGAGTAAGGAGTACTTTGACGAGACTGTTGTACTCTCGATGGTAAAAGCCTTGAGTCTCGCACTTCCGTTAATGTATCTCAGGTACGGCAATTGCTTCAGGCCGGTGAAAGAGGCCTGCGAGGATGAAGGCTGATGGGAGGGAAACGGAGGCCGGTTAAAGGGAAGGTGAAGGGGCAAGCCAGAGTGGAGGGAGTGTGGGTGACGTACACCAAGTCGGCCTCGTCATGCAGGATCCAACGCATAACAATCACGCAACTTGTATTGCCCAGAAAAGACCTGTCTTTTCATGAGGTTTATGAGACTGGACGTAAATGCATTGATATCTTTCTTGAGTATTCACTGGAGGGATGGTTTTTTGAGGTGGACGGAGACTGTGAGGAGGGAGAGACTCTCAGGAGTGAGGTGGTCATGAGAAGATTAGGAAGAGAGGACGGTTTAGTATGAGGTAAACAGATCCCCGGGTTCAGCCGAGGTGCTACGCTACATAACCAGATAGTCGAAGGTAAACTTTTCGTCTCTCTTGATACTTTTAGACAGTGTAATAAAGAAAGAAATAGTACACGTTTAAATAAGCCTGTAGACTTTTAAATATATATTAGGAGCTATGGAAATATACAGAAGAGACATCCTAAACATAGATCGATAAGTTAGAAAAACTATTCAACAGCGAAGAATATTCAAGGACATTTTGGATTTGACTGCTTGACGCATACTTGATATGATCAACAGAGAATGAGAGGAATGAAAGTGTTTCTGTAGAACTTCTGATACAGTTTTTACTGCAGAAAATGTTTATTTACCCAGTGGGAGGCTGAATGTCAAGTTGTTTCTGGTGTGGAGTGAACCTTTAGCCAGAGACCAAACGACCAAACTTGAAACATGTGTCGCGCCATCTGTTGGCGCGCGCACGGACTGTGTAGCACTTGCTCACTCTCCTCACCACTGGCCACACGACAACACTGAGGTAACGTGGAGTCATTTGCCACAGGGTTGCTAACGTGGTTCCCCCAGGGAAGTGCCAGGCCGTGGTATCTGGGTCTGGGCGTTATCGGAATTATTCCTAAAATACTCGGCGATATTTTAGTCTTCAGAAAACGTGGAATAATTTTGGAACACTCCTAACCGGTGAAATGTCGAAATTCCTCGAATATGATTTACCATAATTCCCAGAATATTATGCAGTCAAAAATCGTGTTACAGTCTGCTTATAACCGTCTCTTATCTTATCTTATCAATCTCTAATACAGGTGTGAAGGTAAAGGATAAAATCTCCCAAATAATGTGTCAGTCCATAATGGAATCAAATAAGCAATATTTTTCTTTCATATCATCATGAATCATCCACTGTGTATATGCACCCATCTCACTGAGTTTCATAAAGGTTGAATAAGATAAAAACAATTAATTTTTTCACAGGCATTGTTGACTTCAGGGATCATTATGGATGTATATAAGAATCTATTTCAAAACTGTACAAATTCACGGGAGACCACATCACCCATCAGCTTTGAGGTGATCTGTATCCTCACTCTTTTTGAAGGAATATATTTTACTTGCTTTCAAAATGTTGAACGAGTCAACTTTATTCATCTTGAAGATATTAACACATTTAAGTTGACAAAACTTACTCATATTGTTTATTACTCTCTATAAAGTGATTTATCACGATATTTTGCAAACTGATATAGGAACAAACAAGGTAATTCGATCATTTATCTATATTCAGAGATATTTCTTAATCATGTGAATTCTGTTTACCTTCAAATTGTAATAATTTTGTCAATTATCAACACAGTCCACTGGCCCAGACTCACTACAGTACTCGAACCCACAAAGAAAAGTTTAATTTCAAGACTATTGTCAAGTGTGGATTAGAGACAGACAAGGTACATATTATGGCACCAAAAATACACTGTGGTATGAATTATAATTGCATAATATTCTGGAAATGGTGGCGAGTTAAAACATCATTCCGGATACTTCACCCATGAACAATATTCCTATAATGCTGAGCATTTTCGGAATTCTGAATTAGCGTTACGGTATCCAGAATAAATTCCACTTAACTCCGAGTCTGTTACCACGGGCATTATTGTATAATAAGTTTTATAGATAGTTCAGAGGAACGTTCAACACAATGATGTGCAAATTATACAATGCCAGGAAATACATACGTATGCTTAAGTGTCACTGTAATAGACAAAGCCTATCGATTATATCAGAAACTACATTTCAATGTACTCGTTTGTTAGACTTGAATATAAAGTCCAAACGCTTGTGGTAAATAAGAAAAGATATTCTCTTTAATTCATACAGAAAACAAGTAAAACTGTTCCCTTAAAAACTACGCAGGATGAAAAAATTGTTGGATTTTGTTTTTCCTAAAAAAATTAGCTAAATGAACGAACGGTTCGTGTTGTGACCGCGAACGGTTCGTGTTGTGACTGCAGTGGATGCCCTAGTCGCCTGGCCTGGGACCCCCAGCTCTCGTCTCTCACAGTTTTATCCAATTATTTTACTGTTTTTACAGCGTTATCATAGTTTGTATGCATGCTTTTGCATCTCGGGCTTTCAGGTGCTTGTATATTTTCTTTTCATCAATTCCTGTTATGTGGATTTTTTTCCCCGTGTCATCAATACTATATTTGTGTGTGTGTGTGTGTGTGTGTGTGTATGTGTGTGTGTATTTGTGAGAAATGATGTGTTTTTTTTTTTATCTGTTGTTTCTGCTTTTCCTTTTCTTTGCATTCCATCTTTTTTTACTATTGTAACAAAAGTGAAGTCATTCCGCAGTTACCGATTCATTCGGCAGAAAAATAATAACAAAATCAAACAACTATTGTGCCGTATTTCTCGATAAACAGACAAACCTTCCCAAACTCAGACACACAACCTCTCACACCCACATACAGAGACATATTTCCCCTCACCACCACACCTGCCACACTCACTCACCTACTCCTGACAATCGCTCACAATCTACACCCACTAGTTCATCATCCGAAATGTAATGATATTGTTAATTTGTTTCTCTTTTTAGTGGTTTCCCTTACTTTTATGTGCTATATTCTGTGTTTTTTTCCAAGTGCGTTTCTTAAATATATTTTGTTTGCGTTTTACATATCATTATCCAAGTTTTGCAACGCAGTTTTTTCTCTTTTTTGCAGATTCCAGATGATGCCTATGTGAAGGCGAAAGTTTAATTGAAATACAATGGATAACTCTGGACAGTAGGTGTTTGAGCACCCACCGAATGGTAGAATAATACTGAGAAATTAATCCTGTATGAGACCTTATGTTCTTCTTTGGTCAGCTGATTCTCAGTAAATCTCATGAAATCGCCATAACGTGATCAGATATCGAAAGAATTTCCAGACAAAAATGGCACTTCCATACCTTGGTAAACCTGCACAGAAAAGACCTCGTCTTAAATGTGAATGAGAGGGCCTTTGACGTGTGTTTTCTGTGACCTTCAATCTGTGAGATGCATTTGTATATCTGTCTACTTGTTTATGGTCACCCCAGGACGCATCTCTCGTAAGGATCCTGCTGTTGCTTCAAGAACCCTTTTTTCAGGGGCTACTGCGACTCCAAGACAGCTCTACTTCCAGCAGCAGCAGGGAAATGATGGGCTCCTGTGAAGTGGAAACCTCGTCAACGAGACTGTGCAACTTTTTGTCAACAGAGGGTGTGATACAGGCGGGAGTCCTTGACGGATGAATCAGGGAACGTGATGAAGGCACGAGAAGCCTGATGGAAGTACCAGGGGCTATGATGGAGGCGACCAGGGACCGTGATGGAGGCGCTAAAGACCATGATGGCGGCACCAGAAGCCTGATGGCAACAGGAGAAGCCTGATGGAGGCGCCAGAAGCCCGATGGAAGTTGTGCAACTATTCACATCTGGGCAGCGAGGTCTCCCAACTTACTCCCAAGTTTAATTATTCGTACGAGCAAAGGGAAGGGGGGGGGGGAGAGAAAGACCCAGAGGGAGGGAGGGAGGGAGGGGGAGAGGAGGAGGTCAGCGTCTGTGTAGGGGGGGGGATTGAAGGAT
Source organism: Panulirus argus (assembly GCA_038088735.1). NCBI lineage: Eukaryota > Metazoa > Arthropoda > Malacostraca > Decapoda > Palinuridae > Panulirus > Panulirus argus. Next base: position 4,655 of record JAYMFT010086735.1, on the reverse strand, counting down.
TTGTCAAGATACTTGTAAAGGATGGAGAAAATGGGTAGGACATACTGATGGAAGAGAATTGGAAGGATATACCTGGGGAGAAAGAGGATGGTAGAATATATCTGGGGGAGAGATGTGGAAAGGATATACCTGGGAAAAAGGTGATTGGGCAAGATGCATCTGGGGGGAGAAAATAATCTGGCAGGCTATGTTTGGGGAGAGAGGGACTGGATAGGATATCCCTGAGTAAGGATAGACATGTGTGGAAGGAGAGGATTAGGCTGTACAGAGCAGTTCTACGGGAAAAGGAGGATGAAGAGAAGTATATCTGAAGGAGGGATCTTGTAGAGTATATCCTGGGAGGAGGGGGAGGGAGGAGAGGATATGTCCGGGGAGGAAGGTAAGGAGCAGGATATACTCGTGGGATCGAGGGGAGAAGGTAGATATAGGGACTGGCCATTATATAACTGGGGGAGAGACTGGGGAGAAGCGTAGGATCCATAGGAATGAAATGACCAGGCAAGTGGAAGGAGGAACACGTCCTATGTGGATGATGAAGGACTCATCAGGATACATCTAGGAGGGTCAGAACAGGGAAGGATATCCTTGGGGCAATGTCAGGTAATGTAGGATGAGGGTTGCACTGATGTGTACGAGGGAAAGTTAAAGCGTCGGGAATTAAAGTTGGAGTACCTCTGTGGCGGTAGATGGAGCTGGGGTGAGATTACGTAGTATGGGAGAGGATGTCTCGGGCGGAAAGGGGAATCTGTCTTTCCACTCACACTGTTATGCCCAGTTGCCGTTAACTGAATGAGACCTTTCCTCGCCGACGCCTCCATCAAGGTATCAGGATTTATCGTAATGACGCCAGTCTTGGCTCACTTACAGACAGACAGACGAAGAGAGGCAGATGGACGGAGTGACAAAGTTAACTCGTATCCATCGCCTAGTGTGGAAACATTGAATTAGTAAAGATATTCTTTTGTTTCCTTCCCATAGTTCCTTTAGCCTTTTATCATCTTAGGGAAATGATGGAAGTCGTAGGTCATAAACCGTAGGGGAGAAAGAATACAGTCCCAGGGTACGCCTCGTCTGTAAGAGTCATGGCGTCAGGTTGTAATATACGATCGGGTTCCAAGTAACCACATTCGGTTCCGGATGGTACTGCCACCTTTTCTTTTTCTGGGAAGGTACGTTTGACAGGGAGCTGTGTGGCTGGGAGATTTTGCGGTGGCCGGAGGCTCTCTAGTGAGGAAACCTCCTGTACATCGTACAGGAAGGGAGGGAGAGAGATAGTCGCTAGGGAGTAATCTAGAGAGAAGTCGTGGTGGGGTATCATTTGTTGGTCACTTTATCCAAAAAGGAAGTTCTGTTCTTGAAGAAAACAGCACGCGAGCCAAGCAAACACGCCGCGCAGATCCTAATTTCTGGACTGTAAATGCAAGACTCGACAGCATATTTGAAATCGTGAAATTCTGCAACCCAGAAGGTAAATTGTCCGACTGATATAAATTCAGAGTGTGAGAGTTCTCTTGCAGAGCGATGGAATAGCGTCCAAGGCTGGAGTAATATGCTTCAAATATTCCAATAACGAGAGTGGTAATATTTTAATAGGCTCATATTATCGCGTCCATTAAGCGATTTTAATTTCTCTGCCAAATATGCATGAAGGTGTCCTGCCCCTTCCACACGCTGCTGGGGTCTGGACGGTCGGTGGTGAAGGTGATGATGGTGATGGTGGTGGAGATGGTAGAGGAGGTGAAGAGGATGATGGGTGCTGGAGATGGCATAGGTGATGATCATGGCGGAGATGATGATGGTGGTGGAGAGGGTGAAGGTGATGATAATGATGGAGTTGATGGTGGAGATGGTGTCTTGTGGTGATGGTGGTGGAAACGATGATGGTGGCGTTGATGGTGGAGATGGCGTAGGTGATGATGACGGTTGAACGGACGAAGGGACTGATGATGACGCAGATGGTGAAAGAGATGTTGGAGGTAGTGGAGATGGTGAATATAGTAGTGATGATGATGGTAGTGATGATAAACATGTACCCCAGTGCTGGTTCTCGAAATACCACAAGGGCGAGGAAAAGTTGGAACAAGTACAGAGACTCGTGGGTAAACTAATTCCATCCCTAAGAGATCTGCCATACCATGATAGGCTAAGTTGATTATTATTGTCTCTTTACTCGTGAAAAGCACAGACTTCGATGTGACTTACTGCAAGACACAATAACTCGAACGAATAAGATAAATCTTAAAAATGTCATGACGAAGGAATGTTTCTCTGCAAATACGAGCTTTGAACCTGGGAATTATATGTGCAATAAAACGATGCTAAATGCAAGGACTGTATCCAGGTACTTTCGGGGACTTGTTAGGCAAATTCTTCACCAGTTCAGATATCAACTAAATGATCACAGGAAAAAATGGACATGTCCATAATTTCCTTTTCCTTATTCCAGTTTCTAATACTGTAGTGTGGCGAAGGGTAGGGTATTGAGGCACTGTTCGATAATTGGAGTTTTGCCTTCCGTTCTAATCTATTAGGTTCCATACAGGCTTGCTTCACGACTGGATGGTTATTTCTACATCTTTCTCTCCTGCCAGCTGCTGTTGCCAGAGGGAGTGGAAGTTGTGGGTGGATATAGTGCCTTATGCTCTAACTTGATCCATCCACACTTAGATTAGAAGTACGAATAGACGGTAGCAAGATACACACAGATAAGCTAGATAAGGACACCAGTGAGAGGTCTCTTATCTGTCTTCCTCATGCACTTACTTCCGTGTGCCACAATCAATCACCACCGCTACACCACTTCCCCCCGTGCGGTGCCGTTACAAAAGAGGCTGTTCGAGCTGCACCAAAACATCGAAAAGTATTGTGAATAATGGAATGATATATTCAGTGGTGAAAGACTGAGTAACCAAAGGACGAGAGCGTGAGGAGCGAGCGAGTGTGGAGGGGTCGGTCGCCCACAGCTGCAGCAATACACGTTAGGGAGAGATGTGTCCAGGAAATCCATAAGAATATTATAGGATATGTCTCGCCATAGGAACAGTATAGGATATGTCTCGCCACAGGATATTATAAGATATGTCTCGCCATAGTAACAGTATAGGATATGTCTCGCCACAGGATATTATAGGATATGTCTCGCCATAGGAATAGCATAGGATATGTCTCGCCATAGGATATTATAGGATATGTCTCGCCATAGGAACAGAATAGGATATGTCTCGTCATAGGATATTATAGGATATGTCTCGCCATAGGAACAGTATAGGATATGTCTCGCCATAGGATATTATAGGATATGTCTCGCCATAGGAATAGCATAGGATATGTCTCGCCATAGGATATTATATATCTCGCCATAGGAACAGAATAGGATATGTCTCGTCATAGGACTATTTCCCATAGTTAACTATGACTGGTCATCCCTGGCCATAAGCAGTGAGGTCGCCTGTCATGTGTCATGCCTGTGTGACAGGCGCTCTCTTATATGCCGCCACCTGTCATACCATAGCTATGGTTGTCGTACACCACTACTGCCATTACCACCACAAGTACCACTATCACCACCACTAAGACCACTACCACTATCACCACCACCACCACCACCGGCGACACTTGGCGTACCTCTGACCTTATCAGGTGACCTTGCAATGCCGTCTCTGTCTGGCCTGATTACCAACGCTTCCTTCCGAGGGAGATTTCTCCCCCCCCCCCTCTCTTTCTCTCTGTTTCTCATTGTGAGGTTGTTACTCTCTCCTTGTACAATATTCCGTGCTTGGCTTCACTATTAAGAAATGGTTTGTCGCGTATGAGTCGATAAAATACTATATATATCTCTCTCTACTTTAGGATGATAATAGTGAAGTTTGCATCATAGTTCAGTATATTCATTTGTCAACGACGACTTATACTGGATGAATCCAGGCCCTCATAGCCTCACACCTCATTCAGGCTCGTGGCCCCATCTCATATTTAGTGCTCTGCTCTGCCATAGGATACTGAAGTTCCTCATGAATATTCATCCTGGAGACTAAGTTGATTCCTGAAATGAGATCTACCATCTCCTCTTACCCGCACACACACACACACACACACACACACACACACACACATGCTGCCTCCCTGTGCAGGGTCAACATATCTCCTGGTATAACCTCATCTGATATACCTGAAGCAGTTAATGCAGTTGATCTACCCACATCAATATCTACCCCTAGCCATAGTGCCATAAATCTACTTCATAATCATCTAAACTGTCTGCTCTATGATGAAAAGACTTATTGTACTCTAGAATCATCTGTGTCGTTTTTACTCACTTCTGTGCTACATAGAGACAGCGCGAGAGGAGACACAGTTACTTCCTCATGATAGAGTTGACCGTAAGTACTGGCACAGTGGTACCGAACACGGGGATACCAGTTCACATCGAACTTGGTACTGTGGCCAAGCGAAGGTACTGGCACACCCGTAGTCGTACCAGTACCTCAACCAGTCGGGGTGAGATGATTACCATTAGTAACTCCCGTGGTGTAGCGGTTAGCGTTCCTGACCGTGACGCATTCACGGGCCGCCCAGGGACGAGCGCATAGGTTCGAATCCTGGTTGCGGCAGTCGGTCCACAGTCCACCCAGCTGTTCATCCACTCCTAGGGGTTG
>JAYMFT010086724.1:0-14137 GCA_038088735.1 Panulirus argus | reverse complement strand
CTATATTTCAGTTAGGGCCCGGCCTTGATGTGGACTTTTGTCCGTGACTGGAGCCTTCAACATAAAAAAAAAAAAATTATGAGACCCTTAGGGATAAGGGAGAAAGAATGCTTCTCATGTATTCCCTGCATTTTGTAGATGACTATTATAATTTCTAAAAGTTGAAACAGAAGGAGCCAAGTGAGGAATGCTCATTCTCTTCAAGGGCTCAGGATTGGGTGTGTGAATGTGTGTAGATGTAATTAAGATGAGGAGAAGGGAAAGATAGTTGTTTGTTTGAGGAGAAAAATTTGGAAGTTCTAGCTCTGAGTGAGACAAAATAAAAGAAGAAGGGAGAAGATTGGTTTGGAAATGTCTTTTGGGTAAAGTCAGGAGTTATTGTGAGGGTGGGAGATAAGGAAGGGGTAGCACTGTTGCTGAAGGAGGAGTTAATGAAATGTTTGAATGAGTGTAAGAAAGTGATCCATAGAATGATGTGGTTAAAAATGAAAATGGAGTACAAGAAATGGATGGTCATTAATGCTTGTGTACATGGAAAGGAAGAAAGACAAGTTTTTGGGGGAAAGCTGAGTACTTGCATCAGCAATTTTGATGCAAGGGATTGGTTATTAGTGATGGGTGATTTAAATGTCAGAGTAGGTAATGTGGCAGTTAAGGGTATAAATGGAAGGCATAGGGTACCAATTATTGTCACTGAAAATGGTAAACAACTTTTGGGGTTGTGTGCTGAAAAATGATTGGTGATTTAGAATACCTGGATTAAAAAGAGGGATGTATACATGAGTGATTAGGAGTGCTAGAAACTTTTATTGGATTATGTACTAATTTTTAGGTTTATAAAGGAGAGCTTCTTAGATGTGAATATGCTGAAAGGGGCAACCTTAAACATCTAAGGCCCAAGGTTCTTCAACTTTGACTGCTAACATTAGAAAAACAGTGTGGTATGTATAGTAGAGAAGTTTAAGATTGCCTTAGACAAGTACCTACAGAGTGTCCCAGATCAGCCAGGCTGTGGGAGTTATGAGGGTTTGTGGGCTGTGGTTTTCATTAGCTTTGTCAACTAATGACTCAATCCAATAGCTTGGGCCCAGCCTGGGCTATGGGGATGAAGACCACCTGAAAACTTCACATGGTATTCTACAGGTATTTACCTAGTATTCACCAGCTATTCCACTCTCATCCTTATCTTGTTTTCCTTAACATTTCTTGTCCTTCATATACAATAAAAGGCTATGAACTTACACATTAGTATGATATTATATGACAATCCTGCTTCTAACCATCCTCTGCATTGCACATCATGCACTCTGTTTTATTCTTTATTTTACCACAGGCAGATCACTCACGCTTATGTTTACCGTCTTCCTTACGTCTGTATTGCCATGCATTTACTTATGAAAGAACATCTTTATGCTTAAAGTCTATACAGTATTTGCAAACTCATGTTTGTTGATGCACGTAATCCATGTATTCTTTCACCATTGTCATTTGCCCCTTGGGCTCCACACCAACCTGCCACTCCCTACATTCTGTCCTTCACCCACCCATTCAAATCACTCATTGCATGTAGTTTCTTCCTTGGACCAGCATCCTCTATTGCTCTTTCAATTCTCTCTTAAAAGCATCCTTTACATACTCTTGTCTGTCATTACTTGGCACATATGCTATCATTACATTCCTGACATGTCACACTTGAGCTTCACAGCTATTATGTGCACCAACACTTTCATTGAAATATCTTCTCAGACTACTAATACTTCACTAACAATGACAAATTCTAGCTTGCATAACCATATGTGTCATCATGCAGGCCAGATTTTTATACTTTTCACTCCACCTCACTCATAGATCCAGCTACCTCTTTGGTTTGGCTTGTGCAAACCTGACATGTTTAATTTTCAAGTTCCATCCTGTTACATTTCACTCACCCATATGAACCTGCATGTTTTAATGAAAGTAGTCACAGGCACACCCACCAAGAGGGCAGGGTTTCTGGGACAAAATCCCCAGGGCCCAGGCCTTTGGGAGGTCCAGAATAGTGATGAAACTTTAAAATGTTGACAAACTAATTTATGAAATAACTTAGAAATAACTTAACTTAGAAATAACTTAGAATATAAGTGGGACCTGAATGTGGATAGAGATCCATGGTTTTGGTGCATTACACATGACGGCTAGAGAATGCATGTGAGAGGATGTGGCCTTTCTCCATATGTTTCCTGGCACTCCCTCTCTGTCGCAGGGTGTGGCTATGTTGTTTCCCATGGGGCAGGGTGACACTAGGAAATGGATAAAGGCAAGCAAGGTATGAACATGTACATGTATATATATGTATGTGTATGTATATGTATGTATGTGTATATATATGTATGTTATGTGTGTATATGAGTATATTTATGTGTAAGAGAGTGGATGGATCTTTCTTTGTCTGTTTCCTGGTGCTACTTTGTTAATGTGGGAAACGGCGATCAAGTATAATAAAAAAGATTGATAAACGTCAATCTTATAGAAATTATCACATGTTGCTGTTGTTCCTGTTGAGTGGGCTCCCAAGCCCCTACTCATGGGGCCTATATGCCAACCTTTCCCCTGTTATTGTTTTATTTCACTTATGCCTGTCTGCGACTTTAGGTACTCCCTCATTTTCAATTGCTTTGCATCTTTACTTGTTTTTTTCATGTCACATGATAGGAGAAGTTGGTGACTCCCTCGCATGTATAACAGTCATATTAACATACAACAATTTTTGACAGATTTTTCAAAAGAGATTGGCTGATGTTTGAATCATGGCATGAAAGTAGTCAGTAATTGAAATATTGGGAAATACTGCTTATGCAAACTCTCATGAATACAGGAATGGAGAGACTGGGAAGATATTTTAAAATTGTAACTAGAACAGTCAGCCAATACTGATATTCTTTATACTATGTATGTATTATTTTTCTCAGTGGGTTTCTGAAGTTATAAGCACTCCATTAGTTTAACAAAGTTTGTTTTGTAATTTTTATATTTTCCCTGTCATTTTTAATGTTTGCCTATGTAACATCATGATACACGAGTAGATTCTTGGGACTCCAGATTGGCACATTTTTCTTGTTTCAGTTGATGGCCTTGGTGGCAGTGGTGGATACCCAACATTCTGTTGGGATTATGTTCTCATCTATGTAACCTTGAAATTCTTGCAAGGAGGAGGGACTGGAGGGATGGGTTTCCTCAACAACCTTCGTTCACTTTTATGGATATCAGTGCAGCAGTATACAAGTAAAGAGGTTCAGGTAAGTTATGGTTTGATTTCATTTAATATGTTACTGGGTATACTGTTTTTTATTGGATATTGAATTTTAGCTTGTCAAGTTTTTTTAGGATTTGAATTACTTTTCCAGTTCATTGCTTTAAGCATACGTCATCTCTCACAATAGGTCCAGCTATTTTCCCACCTGCACAACTTGTCTCTGAGGTGGCATTTAGGACGAAAGACTGGGGAAGTGCTGCGGATAATGGACCGTGGCACTAATTCAATTAATTCATTGCTCGGGTATATTGTCTTCAAGTAAGTTTGAAAGTTTATTGATTCACAATTAGGCATTCAATCCTTCACACAAAATATGAAGTCATTTATAACCCCTAAAATTTTTATCAACCAACATTGTTTTTCTCACCTTTAGATAGAGCTCTATGAGTATCTCAGAGCACTTGCTCAATGAATGGGTTAAAGATCCATTACACCCAAAAATGAGATGTAAGAATGGAGTTTCATCCCCTTTGACAGTCGTAAACCATTTGAGGCCAGCAGGTCCTTGTTCACAGGGCTCAGCATCCCTAGTAACCCCACCCAGACCTATGACAGCAAGACTGGGAGGTGAGGTAGCATCAAGCAACCTGTCACCTTTATTCATTTCACACCATACAAATCTGCTGACTTGCTTTATGTCAAACTTGTGGGTCTTCATTTGCACTTCTGGGCTTCGGAGATGCTATTATCATCACTGTTTTCATCATATTCACTCTTTCATATATTGCAGACTGGTGTACCAGGAGATATTCCATCTGTCATTTGTTGAAATATTGTGATCTTAGAATTTATTTTGATGAGTCAGCCTGTTCACTTCTTTTTATTTCTATTTCTCTTAATTTTTATAACAGTGGTTTTTCCTTTTGTTATTATTTGACTTATATGTATGCATTCAATAGTGGAGATAATGTGTATTGGCAAAGCTTTTGATGGTCATGCACTTTACAGGAGACATTTTTGAAATGTGTTATAGGTCTGGATATTTATTCGACACTGGTTGTGAAGTTTACTTCTCAGTGAAAGAGTTCACCAGGCAGGTCCCTCCTTGAATTAATTTGTTTATTATGTCATCATTGATTTGACCACCCAGCAGTTATTAAAGTTTACAACAGTATGTAACTATGTATTATCGGTAAGGAAGGTAGATAAACCCCCAAGGCATTATGTTCCATACCTCAACTTGAGTACTCACGATACAAAAGGGGAACTGTGCCAGAAGGTCTTTGTCATGAGAAATTCCTTTACTGAACATCAGTGAGACTTTTTCTTCAGTACACAGAACTTAACAGAGAAACCTCTTTTAACATAGTCTCATATAATAGATTTTCATCTAATGGACATGAAAGAATATCTATTAGATAAACACAGTACATATGATAGTCATTGAAAAAGAAATCTAAAAAAATTAATCAAATGTAGAAGAAAAAGAACTAGTGAATATATCCACCAACATCTTTGTTTAAATTCTCCAATTTGGTTATGTATAGCCTGCCCTGATTTGCAAGAGTTCAGTCTTAGTTGTTCTCTTTTTAGCCATCTTCTATGTGTATATAGAGAACATTTTGAACCCATCATGTCTGAGAAATTGTCTTGCAGGTACAAGTATAGGCAAAGCATCCATGGTGCCCAGGAAAGTGATTGATATAGACTTAAAGGTGCAAGTGATGCACAGAGTTAAGGCAGACAAACATCTGGCACATGTGGATCAGTTACTTGAAATAGCTTCCTCTACCATAAATAGTACTTAATAAAAAGAACCAACCAATCTGCCACTCACTACTCTTTCTAAACTGTCAATGTGTATGAAAAAATTGCTCTGCGTATTGGCAAGTGCGAAGTTACAAGTGATTGATAACTTTGCCTTTCATAATACACCTTTACACATGAGTTTAAAGATTTCTGTGCTGTGAGTAGTGTTTAAACCTGTGGATGGTGAGCCTACTTCAGTGCTGGAGAATGAGTTGGATGGAGAGAAGGAAGAAATCACAACTATACACGTAATGGAAAATAGTTTTTTTGTTTTTATCTTTTAGAATTCATTTACCGTATTTTCAAAATATGTCTGTACATATACAGTATGTTGGTTTCTGACTGAACTTGGTGAATAACCATGCTTCTTCTGCCGTAAGATTAGGGTTATAAGTAAATGATTGTATATTCTGGAAATTGCTCCTGTTTGGTGCAATTTCAAAAGCTAATATTTTGAGGTAGTGAGAGGAGCAGTAGACAGAAGTAATATGTAGGAACATTTAGGCAGGATTATTAGGTAGGAACATTAGGTAGAAGTGGTAGGTAGGAGCATTAGATAGAAGTAGTCATTAGAATCATTAGGTAGAAGCCTTTGCGAACAGTGCGCTAGACTTGCCCACTGCCAGTTAAGACTAAGAAGCGGTACTGGAGTTCTTTAGTCATGGAGACTCTGTTGCCATGGCCACCTCTTTGAGGGAGTTCCAGTTGGAAAAGGTATCAGAGATATAGATAGACAGAATAGTTTAAGGAGGCCAGGCAGTCACATTTTGTTGGTGATATGGCTGATATTTTGAATGTTTATTATATAATTGTCCCATAAAGGCATTTGTCCTCACAGAAACTACTTATCCATGTGTAGATGTAATTTACTCTATAAAACTTAATTCGGCTCTTACAGAAAATTCATCTTATGAGCATAGTAAGCATAAGTCTTGATTCTCTATTTCCACCATCTCTGGAGGCCATAGATCCCCCTTCCATCTTGCACTGGGTCACTGGACAGTGAGCCCCTTCAGCTTCATGGAGTTCTCTTTATGATAAAGGGATGATCCCATACTGTAAATTTTGTTTGTGCCTGTTTGTGTTATGGTTTATCTACTGCATACCTCCTATCAACCAAATTACTGCTAAGATTAAGAATCTTGGGTTCAGTATTTTTTCTACTTTTTTTGTCTTAAGCTATTCCATGTGGCTATGAGTACTCCCAGCTCCTCACCCATTGGGGCTGGAGGAAACAAAAAGATGAAAGTGTGAATTTTTGTAGACTGACCTTAAAAAAATGTAAAATACAACTTAACAAATATGAAATAGTGTAAAAATATAACTCAATACGATACTGCCTGTACCTTGTGGAGGTGGTCACAAACTCACCCTTGGTGATGGTGGGGATTGCTGGTATTCCACAACTATGTACATTTTATCCACTGACAGACAATCCACATGTCAAAAAGAATAAAAATAGGCTTATTGTGAACCATATTACAAATACTGTAAGCACTACCAGGAATATAAAACATACTTAAGCAGGAATTTAACATTGGAAAATCAAAATAAAATCAACTTACTCTGTGCCCAGTCCCAGATGGTGATGGAGGAGGGGAGGAGACATTTACATAATAATCTCAGGACATTCCCTGTGCTAGTTAAAGGCCACTGTCACTTTGTGCTCTCTAAGCATATTTATATAACTTTTTCCTACATGTTGATCTGCTACATTTCTTCTTCTCTTTCATACTTTTTTGCCATTTCCCATGTTAGTAAGATAGTGCCTGGAACATACAAAGAAAATACTTCATTCTCTCACATCCATTATCTTACACTGTCATATGCTTTTTCATATCCATAAATGCCACTTGCAGATCCTTCTGTAATGCACAGAAACCACAGCCCTGTATCTACAACCAGGTTCCACAAACCTTTCCATGGTTTCCCCTGAGAGCTTCATGTGCCTTGTTTCAGTGCATTGACAACATGTTACCCTCCTGTATACCTCATTGTTCCAGTTCACTCTACCTTGTACATGCATTTCATTTTCCTGCATGGTCAGACCCCAAGCTCTCAAAATCTTATTCCATCCTAACATTTCCAGTGGTCTCCCATAGCTTCTTGTCCCTTCCACTTCTAACACATATATCATCTTTTTCAACTTCTTATTCATTATATCATCTTTTTCAACTTCTCCTTACTCATTCTCTCCATATGTCCAAGTCATTTGAGCATACCCTCCTCAGCTCTCTCAGCCATACTTTCATATTACCTTACCTCTTTTGTACCCTATGTTTACTTACTTGATCAACTCTCCTTACACCACATATTGTCTTCAGACATTTCATATCCAACACATACACCCTCTTCGTACAATGTCACAATGTCGTTGATATCCCATGCCTTGCACATACATCATTGGGACTTCAATACCTTCAAACATACCCATGTTTGCCCTCCCTGATAGTGACCTCTCTTTCCACACATTACTTAGTGCTCCAGGATCCTTCACCCCCTCACCCACCTTATGACTCACATCTGCTTCCATGGTTAAATTCACTGCCATGTCCACTCCCAAGTATGTCAGACACTTCACTTTCTTCAATCACACTCACACTGCTACATGTCTGATAAAATATTTATAGCGTTAAGTGTAAGTTAACTGTAAAACTATAGAGCAACATAGCATGAGGTGTAGTAAGTATAGCTAGTACATTATGACTGATGTCACTCTTTTATACAGGTAAGTAATTCATGGCATTTTGCAATTTATGATTACCCAATCCTACTATTGTGCTTTTAAAAGTGCCAAGTTTATGAAGACAAAGGCTTGGGATTCCAGAGATTCAGCAAATCCTACAAAAGCTGTGTCCTGCACAAAAGGAGTAAATGTATTATTGAAATGTTTACTTTGTTTAGATGTGATAACCAGTGTGACTGAAGAGAGTGCTGCCAGGTAAATTATTGAAAGGCCATAACAGGTTTCTTTTGCCCTTTTCTCATGCCATTTCTCTTCTTTCACCCTCAGTGCAAATTTATTGATGAACTAATTAATAGAGATATGTTTTTTATTAGCTATATAATTTCTTAATATGGATGACTAATTGCTAAACAGAATTGGCCATATTAGTAAATTTTGATTGACCCGTCAGAGAGGGCTGAGATCGTGAGTGCCATAAACCAGGCAAATAAGCAGGAGCAGACAGGCATTGTGGAAGCTTCCCCTCCTTAAACCTATCATAGTGAACATGGTAAACACCAATTTTTGTTCATGAACAAGTTGGAACCATTGATTTTTTTTTAATAACCAGATATAATGAAATAATTTACACACAATTAAATTTTTCTTTTACCAGTCTGCATTAGAAAAGGAAATGTAGAGAATTTTATAACAAAAATTAGTTATTCCCTGCTGCCTAATGCAAATAGCCCTTCTGCTGCTAAAACAAAGGTCCCCACCAACTTCCAAGGTCACACAGGAAGTGAAAGATAGAGAAAATTATACAGAGAAAGGGACAACTTACCTACAAGTACCTATCTTTTAATAGGAATGATGAGATTTTGCCACATGGCAGGGGTAGCATATAGTGCTCATTGAATGTACCAAAGGTTTACAAATACTGTTATTCTCTGCCACTATGCATGCTGCATTTTTATCTATCTTAATTTCATCTTTGATAATTTTTAAGCAGTTTGTCAGATATATTAAAAGCAGTTTTTTCTTTTTTCTTTTTTTTTTACTAAAGGTCCTTCGTTTTTGTATCAGGCATTCTTTGGTTTATTCTAGGGAAACCTTGGGCAAGGTGTATGGAATAAAAATGGGATTAATGAATGCAGGTTATAGTAGGGCTTGGAGGGAGAAATGGTATGGAGAGGAGTAAATGGAAATTATCAGGGAATAGGGAAGAAAGGATGTGCAATTGTGCTATCTTCAAGAGTATGTGTGTATTTTACAGAACATGGATGGAATGGATTGAGAATAGTGTGGGCAAAAGGAAAGATTGAAACTGTGAAGTGAAACTGTGAAGTATGCATGGGTGTGTGTCTATGCATCTATAGATATGAAGACATTGTGAGGTAAGGATGAAATGAAGTGTTTCTAGAGAAATTTGAATGATAGTATGAATGGTTTTGAGATGGAGAGAAAAGTAGTTGTAATGGATGATATGAATAGTAATGTGGAATGTTATGAAATTGGTGAGATAATTGGTAAATGGAGAGTGCTTGGAGTAAATGAGAATGGAAGTTATTGAGTGGATGTCTTTGCTGAGAAGGGTTTATTCCTTGCAGACACCTTTTTTCAACACAAGATGATCCACAGGTGTGCTTGAATAAGATATAATGAAAGAGAAGAACAAAATGGTTTGATTGATTTTGTGGCAGTGAATGAAAGGTTAAGAAAGGTTGTGCTAGATGCAAGACTTGTGAGAGGATTCCTTGGAGACTCTTACCATTTAACAGTTCTTGTGAGGGTGCTGATCAAGGAAATGTGCAGGTATGGTGTAAGGAAGAATGGAGGTAAAAGTGGTAGCAAGCTAGAAGATGAATCGGAAAGAATGCAAAGAGGAGCATGAAAGGAGAATAACCAAAAGTTTAGATGGAAGTGCAGTAAATATAGACATGCAGTCATGTGTAATTGAGGTGTTTGAAATGTTTAAAGAAAGACTTTTGAAGGTTGCAGAACTGGTATTTGCATGCAAGATCATGAGATAAAAGAATAAAAAGGGAAATGCATGGTGAAAGGATGAGATTAGAAATGCTATGGAAGGGAAGGAAAAGGCATATAGTAGATTGCTTGAAGGGATGTACCTATGAAAGTTCAGTAAAAGAGGAGGGAAGAATATAAGATGTGTAAGTGGAATATTAAGAAGCTGAAAGAGAAGAGCAAAGAAAGAGTAAATGAGGATTTTGGAAGAAAGTTGAATGAAAAGTTAAGGGAAAATAAGAAACTTTACTGAAAGGAGGTGAAAAAGGAAAGAGGTGTATGTAAGAGTGGAAATGTTAATGTTAGAAGTAAGGAAGGGGAGTTGCTGAATCAAGAGGAGGAAGTGAAAGGAAGATGGAAAGAGTATTTTGAAGAACTAATGAATGTGGGAGAAAGTGAGATTGCAGTTGCTACATACATGGTTATGGAGGATGTTAGGAAATGGATACAACTGCATGGGCCTGTAGCAAGAAGGGAGTTAAAAAGGACAATAATGAGGCTGAGAGTAGGAAAGGCACCTGGAGTGGATGGGATTATGGCTGAAATGTAGAAGTACAGAAGAGAAAGTGTGATAGAGTTGATACATTTGATATGTAATTAAGCATGGAAGCAGAAGTTTGTACCTGAGGATTGGGTAAAAATTATTATTGTTCCTTTATTTAAGGGAAAAGATGCGAAGGATAAAAAAATCAAATAAAAAATCAAAATACCCTGTTGTTCATGTAATTACATGAAATTTGTCTTGTGCATTTTTCATAGACAGTTAAGAAGTTTCACACAGAGATATATCTTTACATTCATCACCTATGTATATCTAAAAAAAAAAAGGAGAGTATCATGTCATATAAGATTTAAAAGATACAACATACAACATACAAATCACACTAACTGAATTTCTGAACCTTAAGCAACCAGGAGTAACAGTTAAATTAATTTATCCATTATTGATTATTGTTATACTCATATGGATTATATAACAATCATAGGGGAATAAATCTGTTTAGTATACCAGGGAATGTTTATGCAAGAGCATTGATTGATAGAGTGATGGAAGTGACTGAATGCAGAATAAGTGAGAAGCAAGGGGGTTTTAGGAAAGATAGAGGATGTGTTGATCAGATTTTTGTGGTGAAAATGACTGTAGAAAAGTATGTAGCTATAGTTAAGAAGCTGTATGCAGCTTTTATGACCTGGAGTGAGTATATGACAGACTCAAGTAAAATGCTTTGTGACATGTGTTTGATATATATGGGGTAGGGGGACTACCGTTGGTGGTGTGAGAGCCTTCTATCTGTCTATCTGTCTATCTATATCTTTGATACCCATTTCCTCCAGGACCTCCCATCAAGGGATGGCCATGGCAAAAGTCTCCACTTCTCCTTGTCCTTAAATGTTTCCCTCACATACACCAATCCATGCATTCTCCTACCATTTCTCTCCCACTAGTATTCTCCCTTTCTGTTTGTCCATGTCACAGGTGGTCTTCCTTTCACACCAAGCCCTTTAATTGTACTATCACACACTCTCCTTGTAAACTTGCAGTCTTGCATTCTTTCCACATGCCCAATCCATCTCAATATATTACATTTCACCCACTCTAGCACTCCACAATTCATTCCCTTTGCATTCCCTGCCATACCACATCTCTCATACAAACTTTCATGTCTTACTATGTTCCATCTAGTCACACCACATGCTCTTCTCAAATAGTACATTTCCACAGCCTGGATTCTTGACCTCTGTGACTCATTCCATGTCCATTTTTTGACTGCATAGGTCAGGATTGGGAGGACTATGCTGTCCCTTAATCCTCTCCTCACTTCATACTTACTCCTTTGCCGTTCATTATTGTATTAAGGGACCCAATGACTTGTCTACCCTGTACTGCTTTCTCCTTTATATCTTCTTTCATATCACCAAACTTACCCAAGATAGCTCCTAAATACTTAAATTATCTCATCTCATTTGGTCTTTCTCCTCCCATATCCAAAGGACAGTTTAGTACACTTTATTCCTATACTTTTTGTGGTTTTACAAAATCTATACTGTCACTTTGTTTCCTTTCAAGTACCATTACTTTACTTTTACCTGCACTTACCTTCAATCACCTATGCTTACACTCATCATAAAACACTCTTGCAACCTTCTGCAACTTTTCTTCACTCTCAGCAAACAACACATTACCATCTGCAAACAGGCTTGCCACTTGCCACCATACCTCACCACCACACTCCATCTCTGCACCCCTTTTCCATAGTTTTACTTTCATCTTTCTTAACACTCCATCCATATATATACTTAAAACCCACAGATATCACACAACCCTGCCTCAAACCTACATGTACACCAAAACTTTTGCTTAACTCTCCATCCACTCTTACACATGCATTTGCTCATGTATAGAAGGCTTTCATACCATCCAACATTGGTCCCCCTACCCATATACCTTTAGCACATCCCATAAAGCATTCCACTCGACTCAGTCATGTGCTTTCTCCAGATCCATAAAAACTGCATACAACTTCTTATCTTTCACTAAATACCTTTCCATGGTCATCTTTACCACAAAGTCTGATCCACACATCCCCTACCTTTCCTGAAACCTTCTTGTTCTTTTCTAATTCTGCATTCAGTCACTTCCATCACTCTTTCAGTCAACATTCTTGCATACACTTTCCTGGTGTACTTAACAGACTTATTCCCCTATGATTGCTACAAGCATCCTTAGCACCTTTTCATTTGAATAAGGGAACAATATTAGCTTTCACCAAATCCTCGGTACACCTTTTTTGTTTCCATGCTAAATTACATATCAGATGCATTCATTCTATCACACTTTCTCCTCCATACTTCAGCATTTCAGCTGTAAACTCATCCACTCCAGGTGCCTTTTCTATAAAGCCCTCTACAGAGGAGCAAATTCCTCCCTTCATCATCTTCAAGTTGTGCTCACTGGACAAACCTTTTGAGAGAGAAATGAGACTTTGAAGAATGAAAAAGATATTTCTCTCCAGATTTACACACAGTGCACCTGCCTCTCATCACTCTCATTTTCTTTCCCTTTGTTTTTTTGTGGATTGGATTGAATTTAGTATGTTGCCAGCCAATATTGAGAGTGCCCAGGTATCCTTATTGTAAAAAGGAGCTCTTTAGAGTTGGAGATGCTTATTGCACTGTGGTCCAATAAAAGATGGAAGGAGAGCCTAAGGTCCTCAGGATGGGGACGATGACACCTTATTCCCTCTATTAAGAAACATAGGACTCTCATTTGCTGTACTCTCAAGACTATCCCACAGAGGGAAAGTGTTTCTGATTCATCAATATCTCATTTTTCAGCATTCTGCCAACAGTGGTAGATATCTTTGTTGCTGTCATCTATTTTTCTGCAGCTTTCAACTTTTGGTTTGGCATCATTGTCTTCGTGACTATGGCTGTATATTTAGGTATGTGCAGATAATTCTCTGTTGTCAGATGATTTACATTATATTATTTAGCAATATGCATGTGTAGTTCCTGGTAGAGATGTGTCATATATTCTGAAGTTCAATTTTTTAGAAAAGTAGGGAAATCCTTGAAGAATGTTAAATGGCTTTAAGAATGGTATCTTTTTTCAGCAAACTTAGGCATTTAACATTCTATAATACTCTTGATTATAAGTGCAATGATTTGTTTCTTGATTCATTTATTTTTTATGCAAATAAGATTCTTTCTTTTCATGTAATGTGATGTAGACAGGAACATCTTAAGTATAAACTGAATCATTTTTTTTCACGAATAAAGTACATGCATTTTATATTTGGTTATACAAAATAATTCATTGAGTCTAATCATTTGGGCTAAGGTTACCTTCATTTTTCTCTGTTTTTAGTTTGTTTCTCTTTGAAAGAGATATAATAATTCATTACTGCAAAATTCTATTATTTTACTAAATGTGAATAATATAACTGACGTATGTAGCTAGTTTACAAAGTAGGTATAGAAGTAGAACTAGAACCAACAGCAGTGACATTTTTAATTTTCAGTAAGATACAGAAAGTAAATAAAGCTGTTGAATGATTGATATTTGTTTAAAAAAAGTATGTGAGCAAATATCTGGTGATCAAGTATTTTAGAAAAGAACATATAGATAATAAATATGCTTACAAATATATACAATACATATAAATACAAAAGAAAAGGCAGCTGTTCACATCATTTGCAGAAATTTGAGGCTTTGATACATCCAATCCCTAAGTAGGGTGACCGGTCTGACCCCTCTAACTATCGTCCTGTTGCTTTAACATCTACCATTTCCAAAGTCTTTGAATCCCTCCTCAGCTCCCATATCCGTAAACACCTCGAAAATCACAATCTTCTCTCTGATCACCAGTATGGCTTCCGTAAGGCGAGATCCGCTGGTGATATTC
>JAYMFT010086713.1:0-14138 GCA_038088735.1 Panulirus argus | reverse complement strand
AGAGAGAGAGAGAGAGAGAGAGAGAGAGAGAGAGAGAGAGAGAGAGAGAGAGAGAGAGAGACAGAGACAGAGACAGAGAAAGAGTAGGAAATGAGGGAACGAAAGTGAGAAATGTGAGGCGCGAGGAGGGAAAGTGCAAGGAACAGAGGGAAAGTGAGGGAAGGAACTGGAAGTGCAGCTGAGGTAAGTTTAGGAAAGTGAGTGAAGGAAAGGAAAATGACGGACATAAGGTGAAGGAACGTGAGGGAGTAAGAGGGAACGAAGAGAAAGAGAAGGTTAAGAAAATGAGAGAGGGAGGGGGTCGGGAGTGAAGAAGGGAGGTAAGAAAAGTGAGGGAGGGAGGCGTTACGTAGTGAGGGAAGGAGAGGAGTGGGTGTGAAGTGTGAGAGGTGTGAGGAAAGTAGGGTAGTGTGAGGAGTGAGGAAGGTGCGAGTGGGAGAGCGAGGTAGGGAGGGCGGTAGCAAGCGAGGCAGTAGGAGGGGTCGAGCTAGAGATAAGTGCTATACCGACATCCCAAGATGTTTGAAGACCATTATGGTCTCCTTTTGTAAGGTCCTACTCGCCGCCGCCGTGTAAGGACCGTTTTTACGTGCGCCTTCTAAAGAACCATCTTTTTCTTAGTTAAGGTCTTGGACGACGCGCGCCAGAAAGTGGGCTGGAATTCTTAAAAAGCCGCTACATTATTCACACGATTTCCTGAGCAGGAGCAGTAAATGCCAGATGTGGACCTGCCGCTACCGTCCTGTGGTCAACACCCACTCGCACGGACGGACACACGGATACCACTACAAGGACACTTTAATTAACCTCCTGAGCAGGACGACACGACCTTCGGGCATGATTTGTAAGACGCTTGAGAACGACGGAGCGACCCTTGAGCACGGGACGAGGCTTACGCACGTCGGTATGATCCTTGAGTACGGCGATACGACCTTAGCAGCTAAACCGACCGTCATTTCGCGTTAGGTCAAAAGCCAAGCCAAAAGTCACACGGTCATGCTCAAGGCGTTAATGAAGTTCACTTTGTGCCTGACGGGATGATATAGTGAGCCCTTGTCACGTCAGGGTTTTAGATGAGGACGGATGAAATATGTTGATGAAATAATGATTACCATCCAAAACATTCACATCGCTAGAAGAATTAACGTTCCGTATCAAAGGTGTCGTTCGCCGGAGAGAGTGACAACCTGACCCTAAATTGGCTAGCAATTTCTATATTCAAACGGGGCCAAGTCAGAGAGAGAGTCTTGGGGTACAACACTTTATGGGGTCTCGCCATGCGCTGAAGTGGCAGGCATTGCCGAAGTATAGGCCTGCAGACCGTGCCAAGGGAACAAGGGAAGGGCATTAACCTCCCAAGGCCACCTGGCCAGACCTGCTGGCGGACAGTGGCCGCCGCTCACAAGCTTCCACTGCGCGTCGTACAATATGGATGGAAGATCTCCGGGAGCGGGTCAAGTTCCGGCGGTGGACAGATGGCCCTGCTTGTCCGGCTAACGTGA
Organism: Panulirus argus; assembly: GCA_038088735.1. Lineage (NCBI taxonomy): Eukaryota > Metazoa > Arthropoda > Malacostraca > Decapoda > Palinuridae > Panulirus > Panulirus argus. Next base: position 12,636 of record JAYMFT010086713.1, on the reverse strand, counting down.
CACCTGTCCCCGTGATGCCCGCCGCGTGTCGCCGCCACTCACCTGTCGACCCCTCGAGCGCCTACGGGAGGCGAAAAGGAAAAAGAGGAGAGGAGGCTCCTCGGCTTAGATGCTAAGGTAAAGGCAGATGCAGGCCTGAGGGCGTGCCATTGCTATGCTAAACATGCTACGTTCCGCCGCGACACTCAGGGAACGAGATACCAACTTGCATTACAGACTATCAACAAACGCTCTTCTCAGTTTCGCATTTCGGAATGAGGTGACACTTGCCCTTCCAGCATGTTTGCTAAGCATGGCTATTTTCGTAAGCAGGTCGGGTGTATGACTGACGGCGCGGAACGGTGGATTAGTGAGGTATAAATAGTTCCATACGTCAGTGCATGACGATATCAAAGATAACTCACTCCCACATGAACATTACTAATTGGTTGACAAACCACACGAACAATCTGCCAAATGCAACGACAGTTAAGATGAGAAAGTGATTATGTTCATGAACAGACAATTGAAACGAGTATCAATCATACATTCCAATAAGGTTACTAATCATGGCGGCAACTGTTGTGAAAAAGCCGTTCATCTTACCCATTTTTTATTTTCTTTGTTTAGCCATACTGCGTACGATAATAGATCAACTCGGTTACGATGTAAGTTTGTATGACTGTCTTCTTGAGCTACGAGACCTGCGGAGAGTAAGACCCTTCCTATCGCTTCAGGTTAGGGAGGTTTCAACAGGCGGCCCGATGGGCGGGAGGAGGAGGGTTGCTCGTCCGGGGGTCAGGAGCGGGTGGGCTAAGTGTCCAGAAGGCGGCCCGGTGGACTTGAGGGTTGGCCCACCGGAGGGAGGGGGCAGGTACGGATGGCCCAAGTGTCCAGGGGCGGCCTGGTGGGCGTGAGGGCGAGGGTGGTCCGCCTGGCCACCTGCCGGACGACGCCGACAAATCACGGCGATTGTGGAGTGCCAGCTCGTAATGGCCACTCGTACTGAATTTACATAGCCAGTCGAGGCACCATGGCCTCCATTATTCTTACTTGAGCTGCTGGAGATGGTCCAGAGGTGGTCAGCGAGAAGGTGAGCTGCTGGTGATGGTCCAGTAATGGTCAGCAGGACGGTGAGCTGCTAGAAATGGTTCAGTGGTGGTCAGCGGAATGGTGAGCTGCTAAAGACGGTCCAGAGTGGTGAGCTGCTGGAGACTGTCAGTGGTGGTCAGCAGGAATGTGAGCTGCGGGAGGAGGGATCTTTCCCTCACAGCTCGCGCTTACCACAGTCAATACGATACAAACTCCATTGCCGAAGCCCGACTTCATCTTTATGTAAATGGTGGGGTCATGCGACGAGCCTTGTGTCTTCAAGATAATGTTATGCAGAATAAACGGCTCTTTTGTGCTGCAAGCATTCGTTTGTGTTGCAGCAATTCGTTTGTGTTGGGCAGGGTGAATCACACTGAGTAAGCATGCTGGGGGAGAAGTGTGTGTGTGAGTCTTCCTAAGCTGAGGGCGTCCCTATGAGGAGTCTCTAGGAAACCTCACAACTGAGGGTGTTCCTGTGAGGAGTCTGCAGAAGACCTTACGACTAAAGGTGCCGTTGTGAGGAGTGCCCAGGAAACCTCACAACTGAGGGTGTCGCCGTGAGGAGTCTCCAAGAAATCTCACGGCTGAGTGTGTGACTGTAAGGAGTCTCCAGAAGACCTCACAACTACAGGTGCCGCTGCGAGGAGTCTCTGGGAAACCTCATGGCTGAGGGTGTCGTTGTGAGCCTCCAGAATGGCCTCAAGGCTCACGCCACACCTCGCTTCGTCGACACATGAAACGCCCATCGATCCCAGCACCGACGATAAAACAAAACTCCTTTCCTTGTCCTGCCGGCTGCGTAGCGTCGTGGCTGGGAGGCGGCAACCCCCTGGTTGTAGCAGGAACAAGAGGTGGTGGTGGAAGAGGAGGAGGAGGAAAATATTAGTGTGCTTGGTTGCCGTAGCGTGCTCCCTCCCTACCCGCCACCAGCCCATTACCATATCCCGACCCAAGGGAGCAGGGGCGCTCAGGGAGGCCAAGGGGACGGACGCCACCCCGCCCACTAGTCCCATCTGGCCTCAATAATTGGCCTAATATCGATTTATATTACGATGTATAGGTGGATTTAGCTGCATTTGATGTATTATGCAGCCTCAGCACGGGGGTGGGGCTTATTTGGTTGTATTCTTTTATGAAACAGGAATGTAGAAAATTCGACCCCAGTGAAGTTTTAGTGTCCAGATCAGAGTGGAACGACATAGCATCAGATGGCGTTTCGCAACCCGCCGTTCCTCAAGCTTGCCAAAGGAGTATCCGATTCCGTAGGCAGTAACTTAAATTCTACACTCTTTAATCAGATAGTGAAAAATTACCGAGCACTTTTTATGATTTCTCTGCATCCCATGACATCCACAAGTGGTGCCTGTGGGAGTCTATGGAATCCTAGGTGTAGGAGCGGAAGGCTTGCCTCGATTCCTTTTTTAACCAAGCCTGGCACGTCAGCGCTGGGTTCTGAACCATTCATCACGACCCGATGTTCACCAGTGAACACCTCACTTTGTGGAGGGTGTTTACATTACATTAACCAGATACTTGCTAACCTAACCCTTAACCTAGGATAGGGCTCGGGTGGCTGAAGTTTGGTAAGAAACGGGAGTGAGTGAATTGGTATTACAAGGACGAGCATCGAATAAATGTGTCCCTCGCCGCCAGAGTGAGAGGTTAATATCTCATCGCTGGCCAACCTGGGACGAAGAGGAAAGAAATTAGGAATGACGGTTCGCCATGCGAAGCAACATCCAAAACCCCATCAAATGTGATATTTCCTTTCCTCTTGGTGACTTTAAAACTCGAAATCCCCTTTCCGTCGAGTTTTAGCAGCTTAACAAGTAAACTACAGCGGTGAATATCTTTAAGGACGACTCTTGACCTGTAACACAAGGTCCTAAAGTCTCTTACAATCCAAAGCCACAACATTACTTATTAGTATTAAAGACTTCAGAAGTATCCCCTGTCGTCACATGCCAACTAAAATCAAACTAATGTCAAGGAAAGTGCCTGGACGACGGCTGACGATCGGTTAGTCGGGGCCTAGATACTGTCTGAATCTATTACACTCTTGTTTGTCAGTCTTTTTTCGGAGACTTAAGAGATCTTAAAAGCCTTATCTGTTTGAACCTTAAGTAAATAAGTATCAGTGAAAGCGTCCGGCTTCTGGGTGAAGGTCGGCAGGCCTGGGTTATGAGTGTAGAATCTGCATCCATAACCACCTCAACTTCAGCCTGTTCCAGCAACGTCAGGACCGTCTAAACCATATCTGATCCCATTATAACTCCAACTTGGGCCAGTAACAATCCCTGGAGGACGGCTGGTTATCGGTGGGTTTAAGGCACCTCACAGAATCCGAATCTGAAAAATAGTACCTTAAATCTCTCTAGAATTGAAACTTTAAAAGATTCCAACCCTCTTGGGCAACGGTGTTCACTACGGTGTAGCTGGAGCTACTGCCAATGATAAATGTGGTATGGATGATGATGGGTTGCAGGTCCATGGGGTTAGTACGGGTGGTGATGAGATGTCACAAGCTAGGGGCTGTGGATGGTGGCGTTGATAGATGGATGGGCCACATGCAGGCGTCATGGGTGGTGATGATGGGTTGCTGGGTCACAGGTCAAAGCCATGAGTCTTGTTGAAGAAAGGGTGGGTGGATGCCACAGGCCAGGGCCATGGTCGGGGATGGTGGACGGGAAACCACAGGCCGGAGTACTTCTCATCACCAGCGAGGGGCCCGCCGACTGGGTCCCATGGTCGCTTGATGCCATTCTGAGCCTGCTAGGCTTTTATAATCCGCTGGCAAAAGAGCAGCGGCATCCAGCCAGCCAGCCGAGCCTCCTCTCCCTGCCTGCTGTAGGCCGCACGTCGCACCACCACTGGGCTCTGACGGCGCCCTTGGGACCCTGTTTGTAGGAACATGATAGAAGGTGGACGCAGAAGAACTTTGTTATTGGTTTGATTTACATGGTGGCCGACGTGTGTGAGATGAGTGGGATGGCAAGGATAACAAAGGACCCTCTGGACGAAACGAGATGTGGGAGGTGACAACGATGACTGGGATAACATAGGGTTCCTCTTGACGAGACCTAGTGTGTGAAGGTTGATGAGTATTACAAGGATAGCGAAGGGCCCCCAGCCGTCGATGGTAGGCCGTTCATACGATGACGGAAGGCCTTTACCAGCACTGTTAGATATAGGTTAGTGCAGAGACCCAGGTTAGAAGAGGTCTTGGGCCGGGTGTTTTATGGAGCGTTATATGATTAGTTTTGTGCTACTCATTCAGTCTGTGGGGAAGACAAATGACATTTAGTGGGGTGGATGGTTAACACAGGTAGTGAAGGGTGATTTGTGGGGCTAGTTTGATGTCCTGTAAGAAGGATTGATGTTTAAAATGCTACTGTTACTTAGAACAGGACTGTCTTATCGTTTGTAGGAGCAGATGAGTTCGAGTGGTTGCTGAGGTAGTCTTTGAAGGAGCGACATCTTACCCTGTCAGTATAGCTTTCAGGGTTCTGTCATACCGCCCTATTTTTCTTTTATCTCAATATATGATCTTTTTTCTCTTCCATACCTATGAAGTCTTACGCTGACTATTTCACTCTACACACTTCAGCACAATTTCCCTTTTTTCTGAATCTAGTACTTGATTTTCTCACACCGAACATATTTCCTCGATCAGTCCGGAACTGTGCAGCATTGCCTAGTCGAAAAAACAACCTATTCAGATTCAATAATCCAAATAGCAATTTCTGCAAGTATTTCTAAGTTTTACACATTTCATACTACTCTCTAAACATAATACAATTCAACCCTATAGTAGTATAAGCATGTTGAGAATAACCATATCCTATACTTCACCAAGGAGGCCACATATGTGAACATCGGAAAATTTGTTTCCCAAGAGCTAAGGGTGTTTGGGTGTTATACAGGTACCGCATAACTGTTCTTGTAAGTAGTCTCATTTACTCCATTAACTTATTGTATATAGGGGTAGCTCTTCCTTCACTCTCTCTTAGCCGGAGTGGAATCCTATTCCTTCCACTTTCATTAACTCTCCTATCACCTCTGTTCAACCATTCATTTCCATCAGCCATGATGCTGCTTTCCTCTTGTATCACAGGCAATGTTTCAGCCACTGCTCTCGTGAGCTGTCTGCGTATGCATCATTCCCCAAGACAGAACCTCGGCATGCGTCGGCCTGCTGTTTCCCATAGCTTGTGTGAGGAATTGACGGTTATGATATTTCCTCCTTTCGCCATACATGTAAGTTGTGGAATTCTCCTACGTCATTTGTCTTTGCCTCTTACTAAAACCTTTTCACCGAAACAGGTCTTCAGACATCTAAGAATCTCTTATTACTCCTTGTTTTTCCCTCTTACTAATTTTGTTACTGTGGCTCTCATATCAAATGACCATGGTTGGGGCATGCTATTGTCTGCCATGTTGACTTCTGAGAAAACAAAAGTGCGACGGTACAACTCTTGAGTATGATGGCTTGGCTAGTCACGCCTTTACACCGAAGGGTTGTACCGTCGTGCTTAATGGTCGCATCAACGTGCACAAAGGGATAAAGTGGGCGATGGATGATGTTTAATGGGATTTTTGGGTGATTACAGGAGGAATATGTGGCGGATCTGATGATCATTTTCCATTAGAAAATGCAGGCTTCCCATTCAGCGACAGAAGAGGGACTAATGGATCTCTTGAACGCATTTTGGCAACTAGTGAAATGTTTTGCTAACGGGCGATTTCAGTATGAATTCTGAGTCCTGATTCACGGCTCATGATGGCTAGTAAGGGGAAGGCCCCGAGTGAGTCAGAGTAACACGCCCCTGAGTATACGGGAAAAACCAACAATTTTGCCAGCATCTTACTCTCCCTCCCAGGCACCTCAATACTGACGTCACTCCTCCCCCTTTCCTCATCACCCCCTTTCCCCTTCTCCCCTCCCGAGAGCGAGAGGGGGAAGGGGCGGCTTCTTAGCACTAATGGATAAACAGAGGGCAAAGAGTAAGAAAGAGTAATAAGAGTAGAGGGAAAGAGGAGCAGGTTTTTACAGGGGGGTGCTGAGGGTGTTAGGGAGGGGTGGCTGAGGGAGGGGTGGGGGGGTCATGTAGATGTTATGATCGGACGGGGTCCCTCAGGTGCTATTCCAACTCGCTTCATCTACACTCCGAGGAGTCCACACACACACACACACACACACACACACACACACACACACCGCTGCCAACACCGCCTCCCCACCACACCCTCGCGCTACACCGCTTATCTCCCTGTATTTACGATAACTACTGTCTGATGCTGTATCACATCAATATGTATGTTACTATGCAAGTGCACTGTAGCCGCATAACGGTTTTTCTTACGAGATTTCTACGAGCAAACATTGTGCTTGACCCACAGGAGGAAAATCCAGAAACTTGGCACCGCTGCAGTCTCGCGCCTTCAGTCTTCAACTGGTAATTTTTAGAAGGAATTTTCGAGTCAATTAAGCGCATGATTTAATCATTCGCTGCCGCTGCATTTAGGAATGGAACATCACGGCGGAGAAAATGTTAAGCGAAAATCCATAACGATCTAATGGAGGAATAATACCAAGAAACATGGAATTAAATGAGAAGGAGCGGACGGTTGGCTGCACCCGCCAGCCTTAGCAAAGTTTACTTGTTTTTCAGACTGTTTCCTCTTGCTCCGGACGTGTCCCGCCATTACCGTCGCCACCTCTTCCCGCGCCTTGTGTATTTACCGCGGGAGAGCTGATCCCATTCACGGCCCACTTCAGCCGCCGCCACTTTCCACTACAGCCGGTAATCCTCCAGGAACCGGAACTGTTCATATCATCCTTTAAACTCTGGAAATTAGTAAAAATGAAATGAATTGAACGAAAACTCAGATGAACGAAAACCAACGGGAGAGGAAGGTTGGCGCGAGGGGTCCTGGGGGTTGGGGGGTAGTGGGAGCTTCGCTCGTCTATGGCACATCATTAGGTAAAGTTAATGATAGTTGCAGACATCTTGAGCGAGGTCGTTCCAGCCACCGTCTTGTACCTGTGGAAGGCGTTGGCGAGGACGACCCGCCCTGACCCCTTCTCCCTCCCCATCCCACACACACACACACACACACACACCATATGCCACGTGACGTCATCGTCTGAGGCAGAACACTGGTTTGTTTACACTGGTGTGTTGTTCAGTCAAGCAATACCTGCAGAGAGAGAGAGAGAGATTTACTCATGCGACCTCAGGACAACGTTTGAGCGCAACCCTTATGGCGCAGGTTTTGACAAAAACCTACTGTCCTCGCCACTTGACACCTCGCACCATCCTGCCGTCAGAATGAAGCATTTTATTTCACGGTCAAGCAGACGCCTCGATGATTCTCGTGACCGCCACTAGGGGCATATTTCATCTAGTGATCGGACAACGGGTGCAGCGGAAAAAGATAACGTCCCGTTAATTTTTGGCCGTAAGAATTATCAGATTATCATTCTGGGATTGGCTATTGGGCAACTGCTGCGCCTGGGCAGGCCCGCGCTTGAACCATGGTCAGCGATGCTAACCACTACACCACGGAAGTGCTCTTCTCTCTTTACGTCTTATTTCTTTCGCGTGTTTCTCTCTCTCATTGAAGGCTTTTAGTTCGGTGAAGACTTTAACGTATGACTGGAGCTCTCTACATTTACGAGAAAAATTGAAACAAAATTATCATGTCTGTGTCTAAACGGAAAGAGTTTGAGAATTTGCCTAATATATATATACTTCATATGCAGCCAGTGAACACAATAAGTTATATACAACATGAAACACTAATAAGGCTCCTTCCGAGACTAATTTTGCTCTGTGTTTTGCGTTCAGTAAGGAGTCCTGGAAGAGAAGGTACAAGGTGTCAATCCCGAGAGAGAGAGAGAGAGAGAGAGAGAGAGAGAGGCGTGCAGAGCTGGAGGAGGGGACGCCACACACACACACACAGAGGGTGGCGGTGGTAGTGGCGGGCTGGGGTGGGGTTGGGGTGGGTGGCACTGAATAAATGATGGAAACTGGGAACAAACGAAACTACCGGTGAATGACATTACATTTACCTCGTTTTCACATTAGGGGAATGAGAAGGGGAGAGGAAGGGAGATGAATAAGGGGAGAGGCAGGGCGATGAATAAGGGGAAACGGGCGTTTGAAAAGACAGGGGAATGACGACTCGCGCGCCGAATTACATTACGGGAAACATGTTGACCAAGGTACGCCTTTCCTGTCTTGCTTGTGTTTCTCTGTCTCTCTGTCTGTATCCTGCTCGCCTCTGTCTGTCTGACTGTCTGTCTGTCTGTACCCTGTTTGTCTCCGTTTGTTTGTGTGTCTAAGTCACACCAACTTCCGACAGCCTAACCTCGGCTCTCTCCTTCTCACTCATCGTTACAACTACTACATATTCCCGCTCATCCTATCATTGTTTCACATTTACTCGCACTTCCTCATACCTGCACTCATTCCTTTTCATGCATGATAACTCTTATTCACACTTATCTCTCACACTCACACACTTCCTTGCACACTCCCTCATTCTTACGTGACGTCCTCGCCACCTCTTACACCCTCTCATCCTCACATCTCCTCAAACAGAGTTCCTCATCCTCTCATACTCCGCCTCACACCTCCTAACGCCTTCCGTTATCACGTAGTCTCTCAAACTCCAAGTCCCTCATCCTCACACAGACTCACTAACACACGCCCTTTATCATTTTATCGCTATTCCTATTATCTTCCGCATTTCCAGCATTCTTTCCTTTCCTCTGTCATTCCTTCTCTTCATAGCTTTCTCTTTCTTCCCTATCATTCCTCTCTCCTCAACTCTAGCTTCCCGTCTCCTTGCTTCTAGCGTCACCTCTTCTCATCACTAGTTTTCCCCTCTCCTCATACCTACCTTCACCTCACCCCATTTCTGGCTTCCCCTCTCCCCACCTCTAGCTTCCTCTTGTAGCTAGTTTCGCCTTGCCTCATTTTCGGCATCCTCTCTCATTTCTCTCATTTCCCTCATCAATTCAATCGTACTTCTATCATTTCCCCCTGTTGTTCCATCGTCGAATCATTACCCTCTCTGCATAGCTCACATCACCCATTTATTCACATTTCTTCCTCAAACTCTTTTACATCTAATATGACCTTCGTTATTTCCAGTTTCACAGTTTTCACAGTTTTGTTATGGCGATATTAGTTCCGTTGAAAACAATTTCCTCGTTTTCTTCGTTCCTTTGGTACTGAATTTCACCGCTAGGTTTCCAGTGTCTGTTGGAACACATTGGTATGCCTGTAGCGACCCCTAGCTATCTTATCGCTATTCTCTCTGCATTCATCTTATTTCCTCTGCATTTACCTTATCCCTTCCTCATTCCTTCCGCAATCGTCCTATATCTTTAGCATTCATATTATTCCTTCCGAATTAATCTTGTTTCTTCCGCACTCACCAATTTTTTCCACTTTCATCTTATTTTTTCTGCATTCACCCAATTTCTATCTCATTCGTCTTGTTTCTACCGTATTCATTTTATTCCTACCGCATTCAACTTATTTCTTCTGCATTCACCTTATTCCATCCGTATTTATGTTACCTCCGTATTTCTGTTCGTTTGTCGCAGTCAAAAGTTTGTTGGATGAAAATATTGGCTTAGTATCTCATCTGACCTCGAAGACAGTGTCTGCAGAGTAATGCGTCTGCTGGTATACTGGGTCCGGTACGTATCCTGATATACTGAGGCTGGTGTCTACCGCGTCTGCTGGTATACTGGGTCTGGTATGTATCCTGGTATACTGGGGCTGGTGTCTGCTGCGTCTGTTGGTATACCTAGTCTGGTGTCTGCTGTGTGTTGCGCTTGGTTGTGTACCAAGTCTGGTGTTTGCTGTGTATAGCGTCTGTTGGTATACTGAGGCTGGTGTCTGTTATGTGATGCATCTACCGTTGTACCGAACTGGTATCGTGTGCGTCTGCTGGTATATACACCTCTGCCTCGCTGTGCGTCCTTTGCTGTGCGCACGCTGTCTTGAGCGCAGGTCTGGCTGGCATCGTGCGCATCTGTTACAGGACAAGTCTAATAGTAACACCATGACGATGTGTACATCCTGGGTCTTCGTACGTTTGTTACCGTGTGCGTCAATATTTCAGTCACACACACGCACACCCAAACACACACGTCGACGTCCGCTCCCGGAGCTCGGCATCTGGCTCCAATCCTTGTCCTATGGACCCTCCTCCGCCTCCTCCTCCTCCGTTTGGGCAAATATAGGCGTACATATTTAATTATTGTAATGCCTTGCCGGGCCGTAATAGGATTGGGGGGGAGGGGGGCTTACTACGTACTCATTTCATAATTATTAATTCATGCCGGGTAATGCACTGGTGAGCTCCAGTAATTTGCTCTTCGCTTCCCTAAAAAGACAATTGATAGACAGAGATTTCCTCCGGTATTTATGCCGGGCTTGCGATCTATTTTCGTCCATCTGAATTTGTGATACGTAACTTCCCTAAGGTACATCTTCAGCCTTTTTTGACTTGTCATTGATACATAGTGGGACAAAAAGCATACCTTCAGCCTGTATATTTTCAGCCTTTGTGACTTATTTTTGATATAGGATGCGACGCATGATATATCTTCAGCCCTTTTGACTTATCTTTAATGAGATAGACAAAAGTACATATCAGCCTTTTTGACATATTTTTGGTATAGGATGGAGACACAGTATATCTTTAGCTTTTTCGATTTATTTTTTATATAGACGGGACAAAAAGTATATTTCCAGTCTCTCTGATCTATTTTTGGCATAGAATGGGAGACACAGTATATCTTCAGCCTTTTTGACATTATTTATATGGGTTAGGACAAAAGGTATATTTTCAGCCTTTTCACTTAGTTTTATCTTCACAAAGTTTATTTTCAGCCTACTTAATTCATTTTATGAAGAGGATGGGAGACACAGTATATGTTCAGTCTTTTTGATTTGATTTTGATATAGGAAGGTGCAAAGAGTATATCTTCAGTCTTTTTGACTCATTTTTGAAACAGGAATGGGATACAGTAAACTTTCAGCCTTTCGGATATACTTTTGATATAAGATCGAACAAGAAATATATCCAGCCTTTATATATCATTTTTGAAATAGGACGGGACAAAAAAACGTATCATCAGCCTTTTTAACTTTTTTTTTCTAAAACTAAGATGGGGCAAAAAGGATATCTTCAGCCGTTTTAACATCCTCTTTCTGGTGTAGGATGCTATCATGTGAAAATATTCTTAAATAAGAAAATAAATGTAAAGTATGGTATTGCCTGTTGGTGGCCAGGGTGGGGGTGGGTGCAGGAGAAGGGAGGTAGGGCAACAAGAATTAAAACAATCATGCGGTAGATTGGTAGTTGGGAGCGCATGACAATTACCTCCAGGCACGCGGCCTGACCTCGCCTGCCAGCCAATTCTACGAGGTCATGCAAGGTTGTAATAAAATAAATGCAACGGTTACTCCTGCTGGCAGTAACGCGTCCTTAACATGAACGCCGGCCGGTCAGACTGTGTGTGTGTGTGTGTGGGTGTGTGTGTGGGTGTGTGTGTAATTACCTATTTGTTATGAACTATTTTGTATTGTATATGAAGGGAGTTTTACACCCATGGGGCCCCATCACTTGAACGTCCTCTATTACCATACAGCCTCTAAAATCTATGTATGATATGTGTATCAACCAAGTCCTCAGTCATTCTATGCCATTCATCCAACACTCGTACTATTAAAGCATCACTGTACATGATTTCTAACAGATTTTTTAATTTCGTGTTACGTTCTCTGCTTGCTCTATCCTACATTTTTCACTGTTCGTGTCATCGATCTGTTTTCTTAAAGGACTGTGATCAGGTCACTCCTTACTCTATTCGCTTCCAGAGGTGAGCAAACCTAAAAACCTTCAGCCTTTCCCTGAAACGTCGCACGCTTAATTCTGGTACAATCTTTGTTGCTCCCCCCTCTGGACCTTCTCTATTAGCTTTTTGTGCTTCCTTATGTGTGGTGACCAAACTTGCGAAGCATATCCAAAGATATGAACACCTTAGCTAAGGATTTCCTTATCCAATATACGTATTTGAAAGGTATTTTTCACGCTTACCAAAAGATAGTTCGTCTCCTTCACTGTTCTCACAATGTGGAACGCAGATGACAGGTTAGGGATAATATCGACTCCAGGATATCTGGATTCCTAAAACATGTGAATCTTTTAGGGATATATTTACCGCTGTGAGATTTAACAAACCTCAAAATCTACACGTAAGTTACCTACAAATGATATGATATAGGAAAACAGTCATGTACTGCATGGGTCTGGATATTTGGTGATCGAGGAAACAACCAAGAAATGACATTATCTAAAGCCGAGAGGAGATACACATAAGGAGGGAAAACATGCAGAGATCGACAGATCATTCGGAAACGTTCATCAGATAACGGTATCGCACACTAAGTGTACAGCAACGTCGCGAGAGTCTCTCTGAAGTACGTATATGGTGAGGGAGTCATTAAAGGGGGTGCATTCTTATATATATATATA
>JAYMFT010086703.1:0-14138 GCA_038088735.1 Panulirus argus | reverse complement strand
TTTTCTGTTTTTTACTCTCCGAATAGTGGGTTTTTGTGGAATTGATAATAGTGACATTGCTATTTATTGCTTCATATTCCATTATTTTATCTCCACAATTATGCGTTATATGTTAACTCAGAGTGGAGTTTCTTGACATTTTTTTTATCTTTATTTCAAGGAATAAGACTTTCATAATGCTATCTTCCAGTTCTGAAAGAAAAAGTGTTTTCTCTAAATGAAATACCCTGAACTATTGCCCGCGGTTTTTGTCAGTTTTCTAAAAAAAAAGATAGATTTGCATTCAAACCATAGTATAGGTAATGCTTTTCGTGCTGAAAAGGATTCTGATGTTAAAATCGTCTTTTGGGATCATCAGATTCTGTACTTAAGCTTTTGATAATAGTATATCAAATATATATTGTACTATTATATCTTTCATAATTCTACGCTATATATCAAACCAAAGTGGCGTTTTTCGACATTTTCTATCTTTACTTCAAGGAGAGAAGACTTTCATTAAGTTATATTCCTGTATCGAAAAAAAAGTTTTTCTTGTAAAAAACACCCAGAAATATTACTTGCTGATTTTATCAGTTTTCTTCAATAATGTAGTTTCTTTAGAATCACAGTATAGGTAATGTTTTTAATGCTGAAAAGGATTCTAATGTTAAAATCGTATTTTGAGATCATCAGATTCTGTAATTAAGCATCTTTATAATTGTATATTAAATATATATTCCATTATGATATCCTTCATAATCATACGTTTTTCGTCATTTTTATCTCCATTTCAAGGAAAGATGACTTTCATTATGTTATATTCCAGTTTTGAAAAAAAAATCTCGTAAAAGATAACCTGAACCATTATTACCATCGGTTTTTGTCAGTTTTCTACAAAAAATTAATTTCCTCTAAAATCACAGTATAGTTAATATTTTTCATGCTGAAATGGATTCTGATGTGAAAATCGTGTTTTCGAATCATTATATTCTGTAATTAATCATTTAATAATTATATATTAAATATATTCCATTATTATTACCATCATAATTTATACGCTATATATCAACCCAAAGTACCTTTTTTATACAATTTCTATCTTTATTTCAAAGAAAGAAGACTTTCATTATGTTATATTCCAGTTTTGAAACAAAAACTTTTTTCGTAAAAAAAATCTGAACTATTACCTGTGGTTATTGTCATTTTCCGCAAAAAAATAGATTTGCTATAAATTCACAGTATAGGTAATGTTTTTCATGCTGGAAAGAATTCTGAAGTGAAGATCTTGTTTTCGGATCATCAGATTCTGTAATTAAGCTTTTAATAATTGTATATTAAATATATTCCATTAATTTTGTCTTTAAAGTTATACGCTAAATGTCAACCCATACTGCTGCTTTTCACCATTTTCTATTTTTTTTTTCAAGGAAAGAAGACTTTCATTATATTATATACCATTATTGAAACAAAATGTTTTTTCTCGTAAAAAGATTCCAGGATTTATTTTTTATTCAAAAATAGATTTGCTTAAAATCACAGAATAGTTAATGTTTTTCATCCTGAGAGGATTCTGATGTGAAAATCGTATTTTTGGATTATCAGATTCTGTAATTAAGCTTTTAATGATTGTATATTAATTATATTCCTTTATTATTACCTTTCTATTTATGCGCTATATGTTAACCTAAGGTGGCGTTTTTTGACATTTTCTATTTGTATTTCAGGGAAAGAAGACTTTCATTGTGTTATATCCCAATCTTGAAATAAAAAGTTTTCTTTCATAAAATATACCTTGAACATGCAGTTTTTGTCACTTTTCTTCAAAAAATAGATTTCCATTAAAATTACATTATAGGTAATGTTTTTAATGCCAAAGAGATTTCTGTTGTGATGATCGTGTTTTGGGATCAACAGATTCTGTAACTAAGCTTTAAATAACTGTATATCAAATATATTCCATTATTATTACCTCCATAATTATACGCTATATGTCAGCTCAAAGTTGCGTTTTTCGACATTCTCTATCTTTATTTCAAGGAAAGAAGACTTTCACTGTGTTATATTCCCGTTTTGAAACAATACGTTTTTTCTCGTAAAAAATACCATGCACTATTACCTGCGGATTTTGTCAGTTTTCTTCAAAAATTAGAATCATTCTAAAATCACAGTATAGGTAATGTTTTTCATGCTGAAAAGGATTCTGACGTGAAAATCATAATTTGAGATCATTAGATTCTGTAATCAAGCTTTTGATAATTGTATATCAAATATATTCCATTATGATTATTTTCATAATTATACACTATATTTCAACTCAAAGTGGCGTTTCTAGACATTTTTTATCAGTATTTCAAGGAAATAAGACTTTCATTATGCTATTTTCCAATTTTGAAAGAAAAAATTTTTATCATGAAAAATAATCTGCTCTTTGTCTGTTTTCTACAAAAGAAAAATAAATAGATATACTTTGTAATCACAGTATAGGTAATGTTTTTCATGCTGAAAGGGATTTTGGTATAAAAATCGTATTTTGGGATCATCAGATTCTGTTATTAAGCTTTTGATAATTGTATATTAAATATATATTCCATTATTGTATCCTTCATAATTATACTCTATATGTCAAACCAAAGTGGCGTTTTTCGACATTTTCTGTTTTTTTCAAGGAGAGAAGACTTTCAGTATGTTACATTAAGTAATGTTTTTCGTACTGAAAAGTATTTGCATGTTAAAATCGTATTTTAGGATAATCAGATTCTGTAATTAACCTTAAATAATTGTATATTAAAAATATATTCCATTGTCATATCCTTCATAATTATACACTATCTGTTAACACAAAGTGGCGTTTTTCGACATTTCCTATCTTTATTTCAAGGGAAGAAGATTTTCATTACGTTATATTGCAGTTTTGAAAAAAAAAAAATTCTCGTAAAAAAATACCCTGCAGTTTTTGTCAGCTTTTTTTCTTACAGATTTTTTTTAAAATCACGTTATAGGTAACGTTTTTCATGCTGAAAAGGATGCTGTTGTGAAAATTGTGTTTTGGGATCATCAGATTCTGTAATTAAGCTTTTAATCACTGTATATAAAAATATATTCCATTATTATTACCTCCATAGTTATACGCTATATGTCAACCCAAAGTGGCTTTTTCGACATATTTTACCTTTATTTCAAGGAAAGAAGACTTTCATCATGTTATATTCCAGTTTTGAAAAAAAAAGTTTTTTTCTTCGTAAAAAATACCATGAATTATTACCTGCGATTTTTGTCAGTTTCCTACAAAAAATAGATTTGCTTTAGAATTACAGAATACATAATATTTTTCATGCTGAAAAGCATTCTGATGTGAAAATTGTGTTTTGGGATTATCAGACTCTCTAATAAAAATTTTGATAATTGTATATTGAATATATATTCCATTATTATCTCCTTCATAATTATACGCCATATGTACAACCGAAGTGGCGTTTTTCGACATTTTTTTGTCTTTATTTCAAGGAGAGAAGACTATCATTATGTAATATTCCAGTTTTGAAGCAAAAGAATTTTTTCTTACAAAAATACCTTGAAGTATTAACTGCAGTTTTCTTCACTTTTATTAAGAAAATAGTTTTTTCCTTAAAATCACAGTATAGGTAATGTTTTCCATGCTGAAAACAATTCTAATGTTAAAAGCGTATTTTGGGATCATTAGATTCTGTAATTAACCTTTAAGTATTGTATAGTAGATATATATTCCATTATCATATCCTTCATAATCATACACTATTTGTCGACACAAAGTAGCGTTTTTCGACATTTGCTATCCATAGTTTAAGAAAGAAATACTTTCATTATGTTCTGTTGCAGTTTTGAAACAAAAAGTTTTTTCTTGTAAGAAATACCCTGCAGTTTTTGTCAGTTTTATTAAAAAAACATAGTTTTCGTTTAAAATCACAGTATTTGTAATGTTTTTCATACTGAAAAGGATTCTAATGTTAAAATCGTATTTTGAGATCATCAGATTCTTCAATCAAGCTTTAAATAATTGTATGTTAAATATATTCCATTATTATTACTTTCATGATTATATGCTATATGTCAACTCAAAGTGGCGTCTCTTGACATTTTTTATCATTATTTCAACTAGATAAGACTTTCATTATGCTATTTTCCAGTTTTGAAAGAAAAAGTTTTTTCTCGGAAAAAATACCCTGGACTATTTATTACTTGCGGATTTTGTCAGTTTTCAACAAAAAAATAGATTTGCTTTGAAATCTCTGTATAGGTAATGTTTTTCATGCTGAAAAGGATTCTGATGTGAAAAACGTGTTTTGGGATCATCAGATTCTCTAATTAAGGTTTTTTATAACTGTATATAAAATATATATTCCATTATCATATCCTTCATAATTATACGCTATATGTCAAACAAAAGTGGCGTTTTTCTACATTTCCTATCTTTATTTTAAGGAAAGAAGACTTTCATTATGTTATATTGCAGTTTTGGAAATAAAAGGTTTCTTCGTGAATAATATTCTGAAGTATTACCTATGGTTTTTGTTAGTTATCTTCAGAAACATAGATTTGCTTTAGAATCACAGTATAGGTAATATTTTTTATGCTGAAAAGAATTCTAATATTAAGATCGTATTTTGGGATTATCAGATTCTTTAATTAACCTTTAATAATTGTATATTGAATATATATTCCATTAGCAAATCCTTCATGATTATACACTATATGTAAACACAAAGTGGCGTTTGTCGACATTTCCTATCTTTATTTAAAGGAAAGAAGACTTTCATTATGTTATATTGCAGTTTTCAAACAAAAAGTTTTTCTCGTAATAAATATCCTGAACTATTACCTACGATTTTTGTCAGTTTTGTCAAAAAAAATAAATTTGTTTTAAAATCACGGTATGGGTAATGTTTTTCATGCTGAAGAGGATTCTGACGTAATAATCATGTTATGAGATCATCAGATTCAGTAATCAAGTTTTTACTAACTTCATATTAAATATATTTCATTATTATTACCTTCATAATTATACGCTATATGTCAACTTAAAGTGGCGTTTTTCGACTTTTTTTATCTTTATTAGAAGAAAATAAGACTCTCAGTATGCTATCTTTCAGTTTTGAAAGAAAAATATTTTTTTCTTAGAAAATACCCTGAACTATTACCTGCCTTTTTTTTTTTATTTTTTTTTTTACCAAAAAAAATAGATTTGCTTTAAAATCACAAAATAGATAATGTTTTTCATGCTGTAAAGGATTCTAATGTTAAAATTGTATTTTGGGATCATCAGATTCTGTAATTAAGCTTTTAATAATTGTATACACTTTATGTCAACACGAAGTGGGGGTTTTCGATATTTCCAATCTTAAAT
The DNA here is from genome assembly GCA_038088735.1 of Panulirus argus. Classification (NCBI taxonomy): domain Eukaryota; kingdom Metazoa; phylum Arthropoda; class Malacostraca; order Decapoda; family Palinuridae; genus Panulirus; species Panulirus argus. The sequence goes on along the minus strand of JAYMFT010086703.1, from coordinate 8,776 downwards.
TTCAGGAAAGTAGACTTTCATCATGTTATATACCAGTATTGAATTGAAAAGCTTGTTTTTCTTAAAAAATACCCTGAACTATATTACCTGCGATTTTTCTCATTTTTCTTCAAAAAAATAGATTTGTTTTAAAATCTCAGTATAGGTAATCTTTTTCATGCTGAAAAGTATTCTGACGTGAAAATCCTGTTTCTTGAGATCATCAGATTCTGTAATCAAGCTTTAGTAATTATATATTATATATATTCCAATATTATTACCTTAATAATTATACGCTATATGTCAAGTCAAAGTAGCGTTCCTAGAATTTTTTATCTTTATTTCAAGGAAATAAGACTTTCATAATGCTATTTTCCAGTTTTGATAGAAATTTTTTTTTCTCCTAAAATATACCCTGAACTATTACCTGTGGTTTTTGTCAGTTCTCTACAAAAAAAAAAATAGATTTCCTTTAAAATCACAGTACAGGTCATTTTTTCCATGCTGAAAAGGATTCTGGTGTGAAAATCGTGTTTTGGGATCAACAGATTCTCTATCAAGCTTTTAATAAAAAAAAAAAAAATATATATTAAATGTATCTTCCATTATCATATCCTTCATAATCATACGCTATATGTCGAACAGAAGTGCCATTTTTCGATACTTTCCATCTTTATTTCAAGGAGAGAAGACTTTCATTATGTTGAAAACAAAACAGTTTTTTCTCATAATAAATACCCTGAAGTACTATCTGCGGTTTCCTTCAGTTTCATTCAAAAAATTATATTTGCTTCAAAATCAAAGTATAGGTCTTTTTTTTCTTTTTTTCATGCTGAAAGGGATTCTAATGTTAAAATCGTATTTGGGGGGCATCAGATTCTGTAATTAAACTTTTATGATTATATATCGAATATATATTCCCTTATCATATCCTTCATAATTATACACTATATGTCAACACAAATTGGCGTTTTTCGACATTTCCTATCTTTATTTTAAGGAAGGAAGACTTTCATTATCTTATACTGCAGTTTTGAGACAAAAACTATTTCCTAGTAAAAAATACCCTGCTGTTTTTGTCAGTTTTCTTGAAAAAAAATATATTTCCTATAAAATCACAGCATTGGTAATGTTTTTCATGCTGAAAAGGATTCTGTTGTGAAAATTGTGTTTTAGGATCATCAGATTCTGTAATTAAGCTTTTAATAATTGTATATCAAATATATTCCATTATTATTACCTCCATAATCGTACGCTATATGTCAACCCAAAGTGGTGCTTTTCGATATTTTCTATATTTACTTCAAGGAAAGACTTTCATTAAGTTATATTCCAGTTTTGAAACAAAAATTATTTTTTCCAGTTTTTGCCAGTTTTACTGAAAAAATAGATTTGTTTTAAAATTAAAATATAGGTAATGTTTTTCATGCTGAAAAGGATTCTGAAATGAAAATCATGGTTTGAGATTATCAGACTCTATAATCAAGCTTTTGATAATTGTATATTAAATATATTCCATTATCATTGCCTTCATAATTATACGCTATATGTCAACTCAAAATGGCGTTTCTCAATATTTGTCAACTTTATTTCAAGGAAATAAGACTTTCATTGATTTATTTTTCAGTTTTGAAAGAAAAAGTTTTTTCTCTTATAAAATACCCTGAACTATTACCTATGGTTTTTGTCAGTTTTTTACAAAAAATAGATTCTGATGTGATAATCATATTTTGGATCAGATTCTGTTTAATAATTAAGCTTTTGATAACTGTATATTAAATATATATTCCATTATTATATAATTCATAATTACACGTTATATGTCAACCCAAAGTGGCGTTTTTCGCCATTTTATATCTTTATTTCAAGAAGAGAAGACTTTCATTATGTTATATTCCAGTTTTCAATCAAAACAGTTTTTCTCGTAAAAAAAATACCCTGAAGTATTACCTGCGGTTTTTGTCAGTTTTATTCAAAAACATAGATTTGCATTTAAATTACAGTATAGGTAATGTTTTTCATGCTGAAAAGGATTCTAATGTTTAAATCGTATTTTGGGATCATTAGATTCTGTAATTAACCTTTTATAATTGTATATTGTATATTGTATATTGTATTTCAATTAGGACCCGGCCTTGATGTGGACTTTTGTCCGTGACTGGAGCCTTCAACATAAAAAAAAAAAAATATTCCATTATCATATCCTTCATAATTATACTCTATATGTCAACACAAAGTGGCGTTTTTCGACATTTCCTATCTTTATTTTAAGAGAGGAAGACTTTCATTATGTTATGTTACAATTTTGAAAGAAGTTTTTTCTCGTAAAAAATACCCCGCTGTTTTTGTCAGTTTTCCTCAAAAAATAGATTTCCTTTAAAATCATAGTATAGTTAATGTTTTTTATGCCAAAAAGGCTTCCCTTGCGTATATCGTTTTTTTATTACCTTCATGATCATACGTTATATGTTAACCCAAAGTGGCGTTTTTCGACATTTTCTATCCTTATTTCAAGGAAAGAAGACTTTCATTATGGAGTATTCCAGTTTTGAAAGAAAAAGTTTTTTCTCGTAAAAAATTCCCTGAACTATTACCTGCGGTTTTTGCCAGTATTATTCAAAAAAGAGATTTGTTTTGAAATTACAGTATAGGTAATGTTTTTCATGCTACAAAGGTTTCTGACATGAAAATCATGTACTGAGATCATCAGAGTCTGTAATCAAGCTTTTAATTATTGTATGTTAGATATATTCCATTATTATTACCTTCATAATTATACGCTATATGTCAACTCAAAGTGGCGTTTCTCGACATTTTTCATCTTCATTTCAAAGAAATAAGACTTTCATTAATCTATTTTCCAGTTTTGAAAGAAAAACTTTGTTCTCTAAAAAATACCCTAAACTATTATCTGCGGATTTCGTCAGTTTTCTACAAAAATAGATTTGCTTTCAAATCACAGTATAGGTAATGTTTTTCATGTTGAAATGGATTCTAATGTTAAAATCGTATTTTGGAATCATCATTTTCCTTAATTAACCTTAAATAATGTATATTGAATATATGTTTCATAATTATACACTATATGTCAATACAAAGTGACGTATTTCGACATTTCCTATCTTTATTTTAAGGAAGGAAGACTTTCATTATCTTATATTAAAATTTTGAAACAAATTTTTTTTTTTTTTTGTAAGAAATACCCTGCTGTTCTTGTCAGTTTTCTTAAAAAAAAAATAGATTTCCTTTAAAATCACAGTATAGGTAATGTTTTTCATGCTGAAAAGGATTCTCTTGCGAAAATCGTGTTTTAGGATCATCAGGTTCTGTAATCAAGCTTTTAATGATTGTATATCAAATATATTCCATTATTATTGCCTCCATAATCATACGCTATATGTCAATCCAAAGTGGCGTTTTTCGATATTTTCTATATTTACTTCTGGGAAAGAAGACTCATTAAGTTATATTCCAGTTTTGAAACAAAAAGTTTTTTCTCAAAAAAATACCCTGAAGTATTACATGCGGTTTTTGCCAGTTTTATTAAAAAAAAAAATAGATTTGTTTTAAAAGTAAAATATAGGTAATGTTTTTTATGCTGGAAAGGATTCTGAAATTATAATCATGGTTTGAGATCATCAGATTCTGTAATCAAGCTTTCATCAGTTGTATATTAAATATATTCCATTATTATTACCTTTATAAATATACGCTATATGTCAACTCAGAGTGGCGTTTCTCAACATTTTTCAACTTTATTTCAAGGAAATTCATTTTTGAGTTTTGAAAGAAAAAGTTTTTTCTCTTATACCCTGAACTCTTACCTGCGGTTTTTGTCAGTTTTTCACAAAAAATAGATTTGCTTTACAATCACAGCATAGGTAATGTTTTTCATGCTAAAAAAATGGGGGGGGGGATTCTGATGTGATAATCGTATTTTGGGACCTTCATATTCTGTAATTAAGCTTTTGATAATTGTATATTAAATGTATATTGCATTATTATATCCTTCTTAATTATACGCTATATGTCAATCCAAAGTGGCGTTTTTCGACATTTTCTAGCTTTATTTCAAGGAGAGAAGACTTTCATTATGTTATATTCCAGTTTTGAAACAAAATAGTTTTTCTCATAAAAAAATACCCTGAAGTATTACCTGCGGTTTTTGTCTGTTTTATTCAAAAACATAGATTTGCATTTAAATCGCAGTATAGGTAATATTTTTGATGCTGAAAAGGATTCTAATGTTAAAATCGTATTTTGGGACCATCAGATTCTGTAATCAACCTTTTATAATTGTATACTGAACATATATTCCATTATCATATCCTTCATAATTATACAGGATATTTCAACACAAAATGGAGCTTTTCGACATTTCCTATCTTTATTTTAAGGAAGGAAGACTTTCATTATGTTATATTGAACTTTTGAAAGAAGAAGTTTTTTCTCGTAAAAAATACCCTGCTGTTTTTGTCAGTTTTCTTCAAAAAAATAGATTTCCTTTAAAATCACAGTATAGGTAATGTTTTTCATGACGAAAAGATTCTCTTGTGAAAATCGAGTTTTGGGATCATCAGATTCTGTAATTAAGCTTTTAATAATTGTATATCAAATGTATTCCATTATTATTACCTCTATAATTATACGTTATATGTCAACCCAAAGCGGCGTTTTTCGACATTTTCTATCTTTATTTCAAGGTAAGAAGACTTTCATTATATTTCATTCCAGTTTTAGAACAAAAAGTTTCTTCTCGTAAAAATGCCCTGAACTATTTACCTGCGGTTTTTGCCAGTATTATTCAAAAAATAGATTTGTTTTAGAATTACAGTATAGGTAATGTTTTTCATACTGAAAAGGTTTCTGACATGAAAGTCATGTTTTAAGATCATCAGACTCTGTAATCGAGCTTTTAATAATTTTATATTATATATATTCCATTATTATTACCTTCATAATCATACGCTACATGTCAACTCAAAGTGGCGCTTCTCGACATTTTTCATCTTTATTTCAAGGAAATAAGATTTTCATTAATTTATTTTCCAGTTATGAAAAAAAAAGTTTGTTCTCTTAAAAAATACCCTGAACTATTACCTGCGGTTTTTGTCATTTTTTTACAAAAAATATATTTGCTTTAAAATCACAGTATAGGTAGTGTTTTTGATGCTGAAAAGGATTCTGATGTGAAAATCGTGTTTTGAGATCATCAGATTCTCTAATTAAGCTTTGCATAATTATATATTAACTATATATTCCATTATCATATCCTTCATGATTGTACGCTATTTGTCAAACTAAAGGGGCGTTCTTCGACATCTATCTTTATTTTAAGGAGATAGGACTTTCATTATGTTATATTCCAGTTTTGAAACAAGAAAGTTTTTTCCCATAAAAGATACACTGAAGTATTACCGACGGATTTTGTTAGTTATCTTCAGAAACATAGATTTGCTTTTAAATCACAGTATAAGTTATGTTTTTTCATGCTGAAAGTGATTCTAATGTTAAAATCGTATTTTGGGATCATCAGATTCTGTAATTAACCTTTAATAATTGTACATTAAAAGTATATTCCATTATCATATCTTTCATGATTATACACTATATGTCAACACAAAGTGGCGTTTTCGACATTTCCTATTTCATTTTAAGAAAAGAAGACTTTTGATATGATATATTGCAGTTTCGAAACAAAAAGTTTTTTCTCGTAAGAAATATCCTGAACTGTTATTACCTGCGGTTTTTGTCAGTTTTCTTAAAAAAAAAAATAGATTTGTTTAAAATCACAGTATAGGCAATGTTTTTCATGATGTAAAGAATTCTGATGTGAAAATCATGTTCTGAGATCATCAAATTCTCTAATCAAGCTTTTGATAATTGTATTTTAAATATATCCCATTTTTATTACCTTCATAATTATACACTATATGTCAACTCAAAGTGGCATTTCTCGACTTTTTTTTTATTTCAAGGAAATAAGACTTTCATTATGCTATTTTCTAGTTTTGAAAGAAAAAGAATTTTCTCTTGAACACTATCCTGAACTATTACCTGCGGTTTTCGTCAGTTTTCTACAAAGAAGATAGATTTGCTTTTAAATCACAGTATAGGCAATGTTTTTCATGCTGAAAAGGATTCTGGTGTGAAAATTGTGCTTTGGAATCATCAGATTCTCTATTTAAGCTTTTGATAATTACATATTAAATATATATTCCTTTATTACATCCTTCATAATCATACGCTATATGTCAACCCAAAGTGGCGTTTTTCGACATTTTCTATATTTATTCCAAGGAGAGAAGATTTTCATTGTGTTATATTCCAGCTCTGAAGCGAAAAAGTTTTTCTCACAGAAAATAACCTGAAGTATTACCTGCGGTTTTTGTCAGTTTTATTCAAAAACATAGATTTGCCTATAATTATAAAGATGATAATAATAGAACATATTTCTTATGCAATTATTAAAAGCTTAATTACAGAATCTGATGATCCCAAAACACAATTTCCACGTCAGATTCCTTTCCAACATGAAAAACACTACCTATACGGTGACTTAAAACAATTCTTTTTTTTTTAAGAAAACTGACAAAAACTGCAGGTAATGATAGTACAGTGTATTTTTTTTTTACAAGAAAATAGCTCTTGTTTTAAAACTGGAATATAACATAATGAAAGTCTTCTTTCCTTGAAATAGAGATAGAAAACCTCGAAAAATGCTATTTTAGGTTGACATATAACGTATAGTTATAAAGGTAATAATGATAAAGTATATTTGATATACAATTATCAAAACATTATTTACAAAATCTGATGATACCAAAGCACGATTTTCACATCAGAATCCTTTTCAGCATAAAAACATTACCTATACTGTGATTTTCTAGAAAATGTATATTTTTTGAATAAGAAGACCGACATATCGCGTATGATTATGGAGGTAATAATAATGGAATATATTTGATATACAATTATTAAAAGCTTAATTACAGAATCTGATGATCCCAAAACACGATTCTCACATCAGAATCCTTTTCAGCATGAAAAACAATACCTATACTCTGATTTTAAAGCAATTTTTTTTCAAACTGACAAAAACCGCAAGTAATAGCTCAGGGTATCTTTTACGAGAAAAAACTTTTTGTTTCAAAACTGGAATATAACATAATGAAAGTCTTCAGTAATAACAGAAGGAAACTGAAATCCAAGTTTGAGTTTCATTGCATCATGTCTTGTTGACAGTGGCAGTATTACCTTTGTGCCATGTTATCTTTTCTCCCTTAGAAAAGCAGTTCAGTTGAAAATGACGTCGGTATTCTTAAAGGGACTATAATTGGGCTCAGAATGTCTTTCTTTTACTATGACGATGAACACAAGACGCTTAGTTCAGTAGCTGATGATGTGAAGGGATCCCTGGCTTTCTGATTAGGGCCCCCTTGTCACCTCAGTCCCAACCTGGTGACTGGCTTTTCAGCTTTTTTTCAGTAAATTTTTTCTGGCTTTATTACATATTTACTAGTAAGCTAACAAGACCACACACACTCAAGGTATACAGACCTATGATAGCAGAAATAATAAAACACTTAACACACATAAACAAACTGGCCTCAGTGGTGTGGCTTTGCTGGCGCGTGCCAGCCCGGAGTAGCACCCTTATGGGATCGAACACTGGGCGCGACAATTAGCCTACACTCGATGTAGGTGTTCATACTCCTCTCGGAGATGATGGATAAATGTTTTATGTTTTCTTTTCTTTACGTTGAAGGGTACAGTCGCGGACGAAAGTCCACATCAAAGCAAAGCCATGATTGAAATATAGAGAGAATTATGAAACGGAAAAAGAAAAGACAAGGGAAAGAATTTCTGAATTTTGGAGAAAGTGAAATACCTGTCTTTTGAAATGTGACATGTCATAGGTATTGGGAAAGATATGTAGGGAAAGGAGCAGGTATCAAAACATACCCTTGAGTTGCTGATGGCTACACTGTAATCATGTGACGCAGCAGCTTGCCGAGTATTGCGTGGTTTAGCTAGTGGTGGGAGCACACAAGCAGCCAGGTCTCGGGAGCAAAAGCCAAAGTAATACTTATAGAAGAGGAAAAATGAACCAACAATGCGCCGTACGACAAAGGGGGTCAAGTTTGAAAGTTAGCCTGGGACAGTTTTTAAGTCGGATCGCATTCGACTCAACTCTGTCAAGTAAGGATGCAGAGCTAGAGCCAACCCAAATGTGAGAGCAACTGTTTAGAAGAAAAGTTATGACACGTAAACAGGACACCCATTTTCTTAGAGGCATACTTTGCTGTTCCCATAATGTGGGGTTTCCAAGAAAGAGTGTATGTTACAGTAATACGAAGTATGTTCATTGAGTCAAGAGGTGCAATTACAGAACCATCAAAGGAGAGACGAGAGTTATGAGGAGTTTCCGATAGAGAGATAGGTAGAAACTGGGTCTTGGAGGCATTAAACATAACTAGATTTTGTGTTCCCCGCTGAGATATCCTGTCCAAGCCTGAGTTTACTGTGGAAGCTGTGTCAAGACGAGATGCAGATCGAGAGAGAGAGAGAAGATGGAGCAGAATTGAAGGATGTCGATGAATGCAGTGTTGAGTTCTCAGCGTATTAGTGCACTGGATTATTTTTGGAAAGAGGAAATCGTTGAAAAAAGGAGAAAAAGTGTAGGAGACAGGACAGAACCTTATGGGACACTATTGTTGATGGAGAAAAGGGGTGAGGCTGATCCATCAACAACTACAGAGATAGATCGGCCGGAAAGGAAGCTAGATATGAAGGA
>JAYMFT010086692.1:0-14138 GCA_038088735.1 Panulirus argus | reverse complement strand
GGTGTGTGTATATATATATATATATATATATATATATATATATATATATATATATATATTTATAATTTGTATGGATGTGATTTCAGAAAATTTTAAAACCAATGAAAAAATATTACGGATGTACAGGATTATGTAATAGGTCCTTGACATCCTCCGTCCCCGACGCTCGGTAACTGGCCAGAAGATCCGTCCGCCTATTAAACCTTTACGTAATTTGTGGACGACCCTCAGGCTTCTGTAAGTTTTATATGATATAACTTAAAATCTGGATTATTTACGAGGGGGTACGATCATTTATGAAGGTTGAACAGTTATTTATGAGGGACAAAAGCCAAACTGTTTCTTATTCGGTCTGCGCTAAAGTGCTTGGAATCAAAACATAATTTGTTATAGATTTTTTTTAAAATAGAAAAATATTATGGACGTATATATTGTTGTCACTGAGGCCGATAATGTTTCTGTAGAAAGATATATGCTTGCGCCTGCTGCTTGGGGGGTGTAAACAACAACAGAGTCAGCTGGGCGAGGTCAGGCGGGTGTAGGTCGCAACCTGGATGTCATTATATAGGTAATATTTCTGAAGTATTTCATTAGTCATATGAAGAACTGGATTTTAATGGCATTTCTTCTTCTCCAGTAGTATGTTGCTTTTTGAGTTGTTTGAGGAAAGGCTATGGTTAGACAGGAAATGTAAGGGCACCACAGAAGTACTTAATTGAAATAAATGAAAAGGACCATAAAATAATATGTAACAATTAATAGAAACGATTTAGATACTGATGAAAGGTAATATTCAGGAGCCCTGGAAAAAGACGAATTCTTGGAGGGTTATGAAGCTCAGGGATAACGCGGGGTACATGTAAAAGTCGGTGAACTACATTTTGAAGTCAATAGAACAAATTAGAAATTATCTTGTTTCCCCAACCAGACGAAAAATCCATAATTCTGATATTCTAAACATATGTAAATGTTATAATATTGTGTAGACTTTGTTTTACTCTACTGCTTGTGTCGTCATCCCAATTAATGCACTCTCTCTTAGGAGGCATATTTTTTGGTAGTTACGAGTTTAAGGAACTGTGGAGTAATATTTTCTTTACAGTTTAATGCAATTTTATTTAATTTACACGAATATTTGCTATTATAGGACACAAATATAAAGACTTAAAAGTTTTATCTTCCTCCTTTAAGTGAGTTGTAATCCCACAAGGGATAGTTAATTCATGTTGCTTTAAATGGTGAAAATTCACTAAAAGATTTATAGTAAGGAAAGATGTAAAGTGGTGTTATTTGCCAATGAAATGATAAATTATCAGTACAGCCACACAGTGAAACTAGCTTTGGATAATGAGTGGTCTCATTTTACAATTTTGGTGTAGTTTTCAGAGGATGCAGTAAAATAAGATTTTTGTAGCATGATTTAGAGCATATTAATTCATTCTGGAATATTAGATTAGATGATTGTGGTGATGGTATCAGTAAGAGAGAAAATGATGTTAGTAATCTATCAATGTAGATCTGCATCAAAATTAGCTTTGGGAAATGGCTACTTATCTCTATGGTGCTTCACTGTTCTGTGATTATAGATATACCTTGAGAGCACAATTTGGAAATTTCATTTCATTAACCAGTATTGAATAAAGTGATAAAGATTATATGTATCTAAAAATATAGGCCTTTTGTTTGCCTGTTCTTTGTGCTACCCTGCTAATGTGGGAAAAGGTAAACAGGTATGAAAGAAAAGAAAAGAGGTAATACACTTGAAACATAGCAACAGAACCTATGAAATTTTCACCTAATCTCACCTAGAAACTGAAATGAAAGTAGAAATATAACATCAGTATATTCGTCTTCTGCTTGGGATCACGTTTTTGTGTGTTTATTTTCATGCTGCTGCAGATTCACATTGCATTTTCATGAGTCTGACTAGTATGAACAAATATGAGTCTTGTTTGTGCATTTATGAATAAAGATTTGTACATTTATAATGATTGTATTAATATTTCTTTTGTAATTATTTACTTTGTACATTTATAATGATTGCATTAATATTTCTTTTGTAATTATTTACTTTGTTGTACAACCTTTATAATGGTAGAACTTTAGGGGTGTGGTATTGTTTGTGATACTATAGATGAAAATTTTGTCAGGGGATTTGTTAATGCTATTAGAACTCTGGTTCTGCAATAGCTATCATTTAAAGAATTTTACTTACTGAAGGAAAGTACCTTAAAAGTGGTTAGGACATTCAACCAAGAAGGTTACAGTTGCATAAATCCACAGATTTTGATTTAAAATGATCACATTAATTCCAAAAATTATTCTTGAAATATTGCATTAACAGAATTATTTAATGAGCTATTAGAGAAGAACTACTAAAAGAAGTCATTTTGTGTGCACACCTATCTACCTAGTTCACCAGACTGAGGATTCCACACATCATAATAACAATGGTATATTGTTACAGTAACATTGAAAATTAAAGTCACTTTTAATCTCAAGGGAAGTTAGGTGAAATTTTCATAGGTTCTGTTCATCCTTTTCACTGCATTATCTCTCACACTACATGTGAATTCCCTTCCAGTGAATACAAAAAGGTACAGTAGTTACCCACATACATGTATTTGTACACTCATACACTCACTTTTTCAAGAAATGGGGTCCCCAAAAGTGTGAACTCCCTCCTTGAACAGTGAAGATAGGTAAATGCAAGTTCACTTGTGTTTACTGTTTTTGATTTGAGTGTTATGGAGAGAAAGTTTTAAACTCTTGTTGCCAAATCTCTTAATCTTGCAGGTGTTTACCATGTCTTTACTGTTGCGTGTGTATACACACACACACTTCCCCGCCGGAGCTAGTTACCCATTTTTCAACCAGCTAGGAGAGGAGGATGAACACCTGGATTGGGTATGGGTTGACTGCCATGTCCAGGATTCAGTTCCATGGGGACTTGCCTGTGGGTGGGCCCATGCTAGTTCAGTGGTCAGTAATGCAAATGATTACACTATGACATGCTTTAATGCACATTTGCACATATTGAAAATTATCTATTTAGTTTGCGTCTTTACAGGCAGGATGACCCAAATGTGAGGAAGTGTTTACGCCATGGATCCTCTCATTCTAAAGGGAACATACTTCTCCCCTCCAATACCTGCAGAAATCTTCATCATGTAAAGGTGAGCAGTTAGGAAAAATGACTGTTTTAATATTTACTTTCTCTGAGCTATTTCACATACTTTTTTAGTATTAATATATCTACTTGTGTAGGGCATGAACTTTTGTTTTTGCTATATTCTTTTTCTTGTCATATCTCAATGTGAAGGAGGTAAAACTTTTGCCTGTATCAAGTTTTTAGATTAATCTTACTAGCAGTAATGTTGAGGGTGTAGGAAGATGGCTTTTGACTCAACCTGAAAGGGTCAAGTGAAACACCAGTGGTGTAAAGAGTATGCTGAAGAAGTAGCATAGTGAAAATGTGTTTGTTAAGAATGGAATGAAGATGCTTGAATATATTAAGTTTTTTGAGGAATTAGAGATTATGGGTTTGTCAAAGTTGAAGTGAAGATGAGGGTTTAGTGAAAAGAAGGTTAAAAGAACACTTAAGGGTAAGGGCAGAGGGTTTGGTGTCAAGAATGTGTTGTGGTGCTGATGATGTGTCTAGTGATGATGAGCTTTAACCTGACTTATAAGGGTTAACTCAAAGGCCGGTAATGTCAGGGGTTTAGTGGAGAAGAGGGTGCAGTGAAAAGGTTCTGGGATTATATAATATTATATAATGTCATTGACATGATTTGTATATAATCCTGTTGCAGTGATATATTATAACGATTTTGATTTGTATTTAAATTTTTTTTATGCAGTCCTCCTTTGCTTGGGAAATGGGATCGACCTTAGCCACCATGTTGCGGATGAGGCGACCCACCACTGTTCTCTGGAGTCTTGGTTTTTGTTTTCTTCTTTTCCTTTATGTGACATTTCCCTCTACAAATACAGGTATGTTGAGGTATGTTGGATTTTTGTCTTAGATCTAAGAGTTTAATGACACTTATAGTTTGTCTTGACACTTATAGTTTCTCTTGGATGATATGACGTGCTGTTACTGGGTTAGATGAAAAAGAAATCAGCTGGCCAGTTCAGCTTGTACTCCTAAATTTATGATTTTGTTTGCTGGTTTTGGAAAGCCATTTATTGTTTACTGATTGAATTTCAGTTATGTAACTATCGTAATTTAATTTACTTTTACATTCCTTAGTAAGGTTTGCAGATTGCTGTTTGAATATGATTGCAGACAAGGAAATCAGCACCAGAGACTCTTTAGATATATATTGATTGTGTTGTCAGTATCTCTATCCTTTTGTTATTCCATTTAAATGTGATGGTTGGTGTTTTTCAGCAGCCATAACTTACTTGAGAGCAGGGAAGTGTTTGCATGAGGAGGTACCATCATTAGGGGGTAAAGGTAATGGAAGTACATTGACATTGTTAGTTGAGCTTGAATCTTCACTGGAGGATGCACAGTAACAAGAAGGGAAAAAGGAAATAAAGGAGGAGGAGGCCTTTTCTTTCTGCTGAGATGAAAAGTAAATTTTCAGGAAATACTAGAGGATGATATTCCTTTCAGAGAGTAGGAAATGGGAAAGGTGAAAGTGAGCAAACCAGTCTGATTATTTTAAAAGTGCATAAGTCTTTAAAGAAGTTCCATTGACCGAAATCAAGTATCAAGTGAAATCATGAAGGTACAATGTGAATGGTTCAAGAGGCATGGTAAGTCCTACTCAAACTCACAGAAATGGCAGTACATACAGTAGGGGAGTTTGACTATGAGGAAATTGATTAGAAAAGTTTGTATTCACACAGCGATTTTTTTTTTTTCCCAAAAGTTCATGGAAGGCATTCTGAGCAAGCTTCCTTTGTCTTCATGTCACTGTGTACTCTAGGGTCAAAGGGAGAGATACTCCAGTAACAGGTACTTTAAATACCTTCCTCAGTAGTAAACTAGAACTTTAAAATGAATACTTATTTGCTCCTTTCCAGGTTCTTAGGTTTGTAAGAGGAGGTAAACATTGTAGTTGCAGTCATGCCTGTTGTTCTTTCAATTGGTTCTTAGAAAGTAAACATCTGTTTTTCTTGGATATTTCTTAGTTTCAGCCCTATTAAAAGGTGAATGTTAAGCCATTACAAACATAGTATTCTTATTCCTCAACACACAGATTTTTGGATGAGACAGACATTGCATCTTTCACCTACACATAGGATTGGCGTCAAATTAGCCATCTCACAGATAATTCATTGTGTTTATATGATCCCAAAGCTACTTTATGACAGGTTTAGGAAAAATTGGCCCTCTTAAAACCATTATATCAAAAGTGAATCGTCTCCTTTATACATAAGATTTCCAGCCACTGAAAAGGACCCTTTGTGGATTGCTTAGGGTGTACATGATTTTTTTTATATTGTTTGTCAGTCACCTTACATGCATTTTTAACCCCTTATTACTCTTGTTCTGATTTTATTCAGATTTGTGATATAGCCATTAGGTAGCATGGGAGATGGTGTCAAAATGGCAGTCAGTGGTTCATGCAAAATAATCCTACCTTTAATGGCAGATTTAGAGTAAACCATGGGATATTATTGTGATATTGAATGATTATTCCAGGGGGAGCAGGGCTGTCTTATTTCTCATACTCCTTGGCCTCCCTTATTGGAAGAAGTAGCTTTTCATGGCATCATTTTCTTTTTCCAGTTTTAAGTCCTCTGATTGACACCTTTGTATGCTATACTTTTTTGATACTCCCCAACTTTTGTGTAGCAAGACGCTTAGTAAGTTGCCCAGTTCATAGCAACACTGACATCTACATAGAACGTCTCTTCCCATCATATCAAGCACTATGTTACCCAATATGTGGATATTGTCAGAATTCATTGTACTGAATGTCTCTTTGGTTTTCTTCTCTGAAAAAAAAAGAAATACATGGCTGCCTTGAGTATATCTTTCCCTTTAACTGCACAGAGAGCAAATGTAAATGAAACCATCACTGAAAAATTTTATATAGTGTGTAGCTGTAGCTGTATGTTAGCTACTCTCATACACATTTGAAAGGATTATTCATGTACTGTTGTGCAGCCCACCTCTCTGGTGGGAAATGGCATATTCAATACACAAACTCATCAAACCTCATCATGGGCAGAAGTGTCTTCTACCCACTTCATAAACCATGTTGGATTGTTTCTATTCATATCATGTTAATAATATTCTAACATTCAGTTGTAACTTCTGTTTGCACAGATAATAGGATGATCATTAAGTAAATAATTTTTTTCTGTTGCAGATCAATGTGAGTGTCATAGTAATCAAAATCCTGTCACAGCAAACTCTTTCATTGGTCATTCATTGGTGGAAGACTCCAAACCATTTCCTAATGACAAGCACAAACTGGCTGTTCTCATCCCATTCAGGTTAGATTTACTATTTAAGTTTATATGCAACTAGAAATAGTGTACATTTGGAAAGAAGGTTTATAATGTACAAAAGATACTAATGTTGATTACAGTACAAAGGAATGTGAAAATACTTCACTTTTAAGACACAATATACAGATTGTACTTACTTTAGAAATGTTGCAGAGATTTCGGGTACCTCAAATACATGTTGTATGATTAGCAGGATGCAAAGTGCTACTGTTTGTTACATTTTCCATGTTATTTGGTTCATAATTTTAGTCATTACTTAGCAAATCAGGTACAGGACATAGGCAAAAACTCTTGGAATGCTCTGGGTTCATAGTCATCTGCAACTTTCAGTTGTGTCTGTGATCTAGGTTTATTTTAGCAATTACTGCATACCTGAACCTTGAAATACGCTATAGTTTTGTTCATGGAAGAGTTGGTATATTTGGAGTCAGTTATAACATGGGTCCGATGGAGATTTGTACCAGCTCCCCTTGAAAAACTTTTGTATGATTCAAAAGATATTTTTAAGATAATTTTGTCTAGGATTCTTTGACTTTTTTAACGGTTTCAGTGCCATATATGAATTAATATACATAAGAAAGTCACAGACATACATGGTTAGTTTAGAGAAAAATTAAGTACTAACTTTTTAAGTGCACATTGTCATTGTTCAGTTTAGGGGGGGGAACCTCTTGACTTATTTTGACTAAACCTACGAGCACATCACACATCACATCACCACTAACACTACCAGGACTTCCATCATCACCTTCACAACCACAAGCTCCACCACAAACCAACAGTGACACCACCTGCATCACCACTAATGCTACCACACTATTGCCATTACCAGCCATTAGCATGGCAAGAAGCACCACTGCTACCCATTAGTGCCACCATCACCAGCACCACCAGCTCTTTGACCATCATCACCACCACCATTACAATCCTTCAGTAGCACCACTGCCCACCACCACCACTACCCATCAGTAATACTGCCATTATCACCATTGCCAACCACTACCACCACCAGTTTCTGATTTAAACTCATAGGATAATTTTTTTAGAATTACTACTACCATATTGATTGTAAATTGTATAAGTATGAGGAATTTTATGTGTTAAGAATGCTGTGTATATATTGATTATACACCTAAGTCCCATGTTTTGTTGCTCTGTTTTAGAGTGCAGTGAAATGAAACCATTTAACCTCTTTAAGTAAGTAAATGACTGTATACAGTATAATACTCATATTTATGATCAAACCATTCAAGAAAATACTGCATTACATTTTCATTTGCAAGAAATACAACAATTGATGAGTAACAAGATTGTTGCTTGTAATCTAATGGAATGTTGATGTAATTATTACAGAGACCGCTTTGAAGAACTAATGGAATTTGCTCCTCATATTCATAAATTTCTGAATACTCAGCACAAAAATCATCATCTGTACATAATCAATCAGGTAGGTATCTTTACTGAATGTTATCTGTGTATATTCAGAAAGTGATATAGGATTAATAGAATTAAAGTATAGGCCATTTCTGTCTTTGACAGTGAATTGGACAGACATGCTTATGGTTTTCCTAGGGGTAAAGCAACTTAGACATTAAGTGAGAGTTAAATTTCTAGAATGGGTTAACTCTTCTTCAGAGTTCTGACCACTAAGAGCTTACAAATCATGATTAAGGTTTTCTGGAATCTTCTAGTTAGTAGGTTGTATGCTTTGACTGATTTTTGGCTCATCCAACTTCTCAGTATATGTTACCCTGCCATCTTGTCAGTAACAATCTAGCCATTTCTTCATTGAGACTTTCAATTGATTTCTTTTTGCCTGTCTTGAAACTTAATGGTTTGGTAATAGGGTACATCAGTTTCATTTTGTTGTGAAAAAATTGATTTTAGGAAATTAAGGAACTTTATGAACTCGATTCTTTATGGTGTTCTTAAGTTATTTAAACTTAAGAGGTAAAGCATCAGAAGCATGAATATGCTAATTATTTCACTTGATCATGAGCATTCGCAATCTTCACATATTTCTGAGATCACAGGTGGTTAGAGCCACACAAGCTCTTCAAGTGATTGAAATTTCAGTACTTGGAGTTAAGTTTTAATTTACAAAATTCAAATAATGAGTTTCCTTGTGTGGTATCAGTGGACTAGTGCTGTATTGATAAAGCACATGAGCATTATGAACTGCATCTGTAGAAGTACAAGATTAGTTTTGTCTAATTCTACGTCCTTTGTGTGATATGATAATGCCTTTTGGGTTATTAACTTGCAGTTTTCACCAATGTCTCATATATGTTGTGTACTCTCATCGGTCTTCCCTCTTCTATGGTGTTGGCATTATGGCATGTGAAGTGTGATGCCACATGTTTGCCTTTCACAGAATGACAAACACGCCCACCACCTCCCCTTAAGAAAAAAAAGTGGTAGCACCATCTTTACAACAAGATGAGGCTTTTAGAAGTATCATACTGCATTCCCAAAGTGTTACAAGTATACACACCTTACTTCCAATGTTATACATTGAGCTTCTCTGAATTATGATAACTGTCCATGTACATTTGGTAACTTTTGTCCTTCATTGATACTAAAAGATGCATAACCATTTCAGTGGTGGTATTCCCATTCCATAGTACACTTCAAATTCAAAGACATGACCAGTCTCTGATTCATATAGAATATGTACCCCTTCACACTATTGATCCATTATTCAGAGTTGCTTTTTTGGAATATTCAGTCTTACACTTACTAGTCAGATACTTCATAACTGTCTGAACCTTTGTCAGTGTTAGTCTAGGGGATGGCATTATTGTTATATGTGAAAAATTCATGATATAGCTTTATACCTTTTCACACTGATACATGCTTTTTCCTGTAGACTTATTTTCAGATTTTGCTGCTTTTCGTGTGTGTGTGAGAGACAACTTTTTTAACCCAGACTTTCATTGAAAGGATTAATCAAGTCTCTCAGTATGATTGTTGAGCTCTCAGTAGCCAGTCTTTTGAGATCAGTCACACTGTTTAACACTTTGACTACTTGTTTAACTGGTGTCTTTGTCGCATTTCTCTTAGAGAGGGCATAGGAATTTGTCTTTTCAATAGTATGATTTGAAATATAGAAAGAAGTTTTATGTACTATACAACTGATTTACTTCCATATCGTACTGTTTTGTTATTCTTCAAAAGTCAGACTTAGGAACTTTTTTGAAGAGATTGATAATTGAAACACTTTCTTTGCAGGTGGATAATCTCCGCTTTAATCGAGCCTCTTTACTGAATGTAGGCTTCTTAGAGTCGGGCATTGACTGTGATTACATTGCAATGCATGATGTTGACCTCTTGCCCATGAATGCAGCATTAACCTATGAATTTCCTTATGATGGTCCATATCACGTTGCTGCTCCACACTTACATCCAAGATATCATTACCCTACTTTTATTGGTGGCATTCTACTCATTAGAAGGTAATTGTTTTTAGTGCTCTAAAGTAATACATAATTAGATATTATTTTAGGTAGAGTGATAGAAGGTCAACCCATGGTATCACTCCCTTGTCAACCTGTTGGTTTGATGTTCATTGCCCCAGCTTTGCAATATGAATTACCACAGAATTTGCATATCTATACATTTGATCACCCCCATGTAAATGGGAATTGATTTAATGATGATAGATAGATAAATGGTTAGATAGACAGATAAAATGGTAATAGATAATAGATAGGTAAATCAGTAGAGAGAAAAAATTTTACTTGTGTCATTCAGTAAACATGAATATACTTTTTAAACATCAAAAATGTGTGAAATCATATAGCATCTAAATCTCAGATGTTTCTTTAGGGTATCTTCCTAAACCCTCCTAAAACTTTCAGGCTTCTACATGGCACCTGGCATTTACTGTAACAGCCTGTCAAAGATCATCCATAGCTTACCTTTTCTTGTATGAACACTGTTTTATGAGTCACTGTGTGCTATTTAGTTGTATGCTTTATGGAGTAAGGATTACGTGGTAATGCAGTTGATTGAGAATGATATTGCTGTAAGGTGAATATTTTCTTCACTGAATATGTCTCTGTTTACAGAGAACACTTTCGCAAGGTAGATGGACTAAGCAATAAGTACTGGGGTTGGGGGCTAGAGGATGATGAATTTTATGCTCGGCTTAAGGAAGCAAAACTTGATATATTTCGTCCAGGAAATCTCACCTCAGGCACAAAACATACCTTCAGGTAAGAAGTTTCCCATAAGATGTTTAAAAGGGTTATAGCTGAAAGTCAGTAATGACCATTTGCAGTATTGTAATAAGAGAATTTTCATAGGTCATATTGATTGACCAGTCAAAATAGTGGCAGCATGAAGAACCTTGCAATACACAAAGTGAATCCCCCTTAGCCCATTCTGATTTAAGAGACCCTTGACTGGTATATCTCAGTTAACCAAGCCCTGAGACATTTTATTCCATTCAACTACTCTTATACTATAAAAGTACTTCTTTACAACTTTAAAAAAAAAGAATTCTTATTTTCATGTTATGTCTTTTGGTTATTCCATCCCAACACCTTTCGAAGAACTGCTCTCAGTCTACATTATCAATTTGTTTAAAAAAACTCAAAGGTTGTGATCAAGTCAGCCCCAACTCTTCTCTCTTCCATCCATAAGTAGGTAGTGTGTTCCTTAAGAAGAAGAATACATTCCATCAGTTCCTCATTATCATGCTACATTTCACAGTCAGCACATTTCTCCTGCCATCTTTGTTGATTATGATCTGTAATGTTGGAAAAACTTTTGTCTTAGAAAGATTGGAAGGTGAAAGTGAAGATTTAATCACCACCACTACGTAAACAGCTTTAAGCCTCTGATTGTGATTTGTGTTTTGAAGTGACATATACTCCTTTACTTGCTGTCAGTCTTCATAAAGATGCTTTTGGGTCTTCAGGTGCATTTAATTTAGCTGAATATTAAATGCCATGTCAATTTTTGATAATTATATTGTGCATATTTTACTTAACAGAGTTGCATACACATTTCATATGAACTGATTTGTTTTAGTAAAATTACATTTCCATTATTTCTTTCCCAGATACTTTATTTCCACCCCAAATTTGTTCATTCCATTGCCCAAGAAAGAAAATCAACTGATGGTGTAATTACTTTTTGCTCTTTCCACTGAACTTTTTCTCACTTCCTACTCATTTTTTTTATGTAGAGTGATATATATAATGCATAAGGCTGTTCATATTTGCTGTAGAGTACTGATTGCTGCTATTTGGGAAATAAAGATTAATGCATTATATTATGATGACATGAATCATAAGATGAAAGTAATGATCATGAATGTATTTTACAGGCACATTCATGACAGACAAGTACGTAGACGTGATATGATCAAATGTTACAACCAGCAAGAGATAACAAGACATCGTGATCGACAGACTGGACTTTCCTCTGTTCGATATCAGGTCCAAAGCAAAATAGAGGCAAGTATGATTCCATATATCTTGACTGTGCTAGTTCTTGATTATATTATTTTGTAATGATAGGGCCTCTTTTATGACACTGCTGCAGTTTTGAGACTGCTCCATATGAAAGCAGAATAAGGAGAGCTTTTCTAGGGCAAGAAAGTCCTTGATGATCAGCGCTCCTTTTTTTATCTGCAGAAGAGGTTACAGCCTCATTGGCAGGAATTAGGTCCAACACTTTTTTTTTCACTTAAGATTTTCTCATTTCTGCTTTAAGCCATAACATGATTTGTTTGCAGCATTATTTAGAGTTACAATTTTAAATTATGTCAAAAACTTCCAAGTTCATAGCTGTTTTTCCATTCACTTATGTTTTATATAGGAATTCCTCTTTATTAGATATAAGCATCTCTTTTTTATTG
This sequence comes from Panulirus argus, assembly GCA_038088735.1. Taxonomy (NCBI): domain Eukaryota; kingdom Metazoa; phylum Arthropoda; class Malacostraca; order Decapoda; family Palinuridae; genus Panulirus; species Panulirus argus. The sequence goes on along the minus strand of JAYMFT010086692.1, from coordinate 1,798 downwards.
AGGTTCAGTTTTCTTTTCTTTCATACAAAATTATTTAATATGACCATGGAATATGACTCTTATTGTTATTAATAAAGTTTTTCTTTTCCAGATAACAATTCAGGGTTCTCCTTTGACTGTTCTGAATATTGTCCTAGAATGTGACAGGTTTGTAACTCCTTGGTGTGATTGCACTGAAAATGTTGGAAATACACCTAAGACGCCACATGATTTTAAGAAATCTGAAGATGTAATTGTACCTAAGCTGAACCGAAAAAAGCATTTAAGTCAAGATGGGTAGAATGATATATGTTTTTTCAGTTTCAGATATTTATCATAGATTTATTGTTGTAGTTTCCTTGTTCTCATTAGATTATATGATGAAATTTGATTTTTGATACTAGCAGTGACAGTGTGTCTATGCATGCTTACAGCTTCGTCAAACATAAAGATACATTCAGATGTCTTAAATCTGGCAACCCGGGGGGTGAACAGTTGTCATATTATGAAATTTTCCATATGATGGGTATTGGTATTACCAAGAGGACACACTAGAGGATCGAGTAAAGTAGAGTGGAGTTATATTTTTCCAATATATAAGTATATATGTTTTACACTACATTACAATGGTAGTTATATACTGTGCTTGCTGGAAATTCTTCCTTGTTTACAATCCCAGAATACATAATGAAGACAAAGATTTCATAAAAGTTGAAGTGCTTGGGTCGACATCTGGGCTAGTTGGGGTTGAGGATGAATATATATTAGGATCATTAAAACTCAGTTCTGTCTTGGAAGTATCAGACAAGGGGCTTGGCAAAGGGGTTGGAGCTGTTGCACCTAGGCATGCACAGTGCTTTGAAACTCTCATCAACAGTTCTTACTATGTCACTTGAATCATTTGATTATCTATGCAGTGCAATTCAAAACCAGAGTAGACAGTGGACTGTGGTGGTGCGTGGATCCCTAAGCAATAGAGCAGTGTTTTCCACAGACAGAAGTGCCATATCAATGAGAACTAGTGCCCTTCAAGTGCCAGATTATGGGAGTTGTCAAAGTGTAGAACACTAGGCTGGAGATGTTAGAGCGTAGTTTTCACAACATTTCATGGCTTGACGTGAAGTTTTTACTTCAAGATCGCATACAGCTTTATCTATTGTGCATTGCTTCTTTTATGATTTTTGTAGCTTAAGGTTTTAATTGAAGTATCAAGTCTACCTCAGGCCCTTCCATTTTTGCGAGCTGTGGGGATTGAGCCTGGGGATCTCAGTTATGCAAACTGATTCCTGCAGAGGGTGATTATTGTCTTGGATGAAAGCAGTATGCTTGCAGCCATTTTTGTGAAGAGATACTTGTACAGAGGTGAATAGAATGAGAGAGGAGTGAGTGATCATGGAAAGAGGTCGAAAGAAATCGACCTTCTTACCAAGGGATGTTTAGACAGATTGAGAGTTAATGGGAGCTTTAACCCATTCGCTGTGGCAGGTTTAAAATGAGGTTACCTCCCTATGCAACACTGTTCAAAAACAAAAAAATCAACAGTATTGGCCAACATTACTAATACAATAATGGATTTATCGGTATTGTAAAACTGTATTTATGAGCCACCAGACATGAAGTTTTAGGGAAGTATATACACCCAGACAAAAGTCATATCCCTGTGTGTTGTATCTCATGAAAATATCTTTCCTTTAGTGTATGGTACAATTTTATTTACTCTGCTGTGTGTGTGTATATATATATATATATATATATAGGGGAGAAAGAATACTTCCCTCGTATTCCCTGCATGTCGTAAAAGGCGACTAAAAGGGGAGGG
>JAYMFT010086691.1:0-28409 GCA_038088735.1 Panulirus argus | reverse complement strand
AAATTATTGTATACTTAATTTTTTTTTTCTTTTTTTTTTTTTTTTTAGGAGATTGGTTGCACTGTCCAGACATGCCACACTGTGTAAGCCAAGGTGCTGCTTGTGCATTTAAAGGGAGGCTTATGGTATTTACTCAAGAAATGCAGCTACTAACATACTATCCAACTATGAAAAAATGGTCAGCTATACCAGTGAGGTCCCCTAGCAAACAAGGATATAGGGCAGCCCTCGCATGGGAAAACTCTGTGTATTTGATAGGTGGGTCAAATATTTGTTGTCTGCCTATCTATCTCTCTACATCTCTGTGATGCCCATTCCCTTTGGGAACTCCCTAGGAGGTTGGTCATAGCAAATGTCTCCATAACTGTTCAACTCCAGTGCTGCTTCTTAGCCTTTAGTACCTCACTGTTAACATGCCACTGGCAGAGGGCAACTCTTGCGCATTGTTTTCGGAGGCTCTTATCTAATGTTCCTCCCAACTACTACTATGAAAACTATCTGGTCCAGTTTAACTATTTGTGTTCAGATAACTTCACTGTCTGTGACTTCATCTACTGTCTTGGACTCACAAGACCCACAACCCAGTTAAAATTGTAAACTAGGAAAGAAAAGAAAAAAATTAGTATAAAGACTCCATGTGTGAAAATTAATGAAGTGTTATATGTGTAAAAAAATATGAAGTAGTATTAATGTTTTTTTTTCTATTACAGATTTTTGCACTACTCAGGTTTACAAATTTTCCCCGGAAGAGGACCAGACCATTACACAGTTTGGTAATTTTGTAACTCCACCATTAAATGTGTGCATTGTAGATGGAAAAATATACAACTTCACCCATGATGATGTGGATGACAGCCATGTAATTGAAGTACTGGATATTTGTGAGGGTTTTCACACCAATAATGTAGATACATCCCCATCTAAGAATAGTGGAATGTGCAGCAAGTCAGGTAGCCTGAAAATAGATTCCCAACAACGTGAGCCTCTTGGAGTCCTTGCCAAAGAGATATGGAGAGAAAAGGAAGCTGATCCTCATATGTTTACATCATATCCTGCTGAAACCACCTTTTCCCTGGGTTGCTTTCCCCTATTCAAACTCAAGACATGAGATGAAAAAGATAAATAAATGATTTAGAAGATTTTATTGTAGTTTATATAATACCATGTCTAATTCTTTGAATCTGAATTAAGTTTGTAAGATACACTGGTTTTGGTGCATTACTCATGATTGCTAAAGAGTGATGTAAGCAAACAGGGCTATTCTGTGGCTATTCTTGGTGCTGGTTAACAAAGCCAGGAAACAAATATGAAAAAATAGATGCTGGTGTTAGTAGACTCCACTTGCAAGTTGTTCCTCCTACTGCTCTCCTCATTTTACAAATTTTTATATCTTTCTCCGATTGTGTATACTCCTGCCATGAGGCTGTGACATCTTCCCACTCGCAAGCCAAAACCCTCTACCTAGGATATTTCAGTGTTCACCATAGGGAATGGTTGAATTCCCTCCATACAGATGTAAGGGGGATTGAAGCCCCAACGTACTTCATTTATAGGGATCTAGATATATCCAAAGTTTCTGATAGGATATAGCATTGGGGTCTTATCTCTCAGCTCCCCTCTTTTGGCTTCCCTCCCCTCACTTTCCTACCTCATATCTATCTTCCTCTCTGGCCAATATATCTCTGTGGCTATTGATGGATCAGCTTCTACCCCCTTTCTCCATCAACAGCAGTGTCCCTTAAGGTTCTGTCCTGTCTCTGCATTTTTTCTCTTTTCATTAATGATTTCCTTTCTACTACAAATAACCAAATGCACTTATGCTGACAATTCAACACTGCATTCCTCCACACCCTTCACTTCTGCTCCTTCTCTCACTCGATCTACATTTCGTCTCGACACACCTTTTCCAATAACTCGGTGTTGGAGAGGATATCTCAGTGGAGTAGATAAAAGCTGGTTAAGTTTAATCAATGAACAGAAAAGGGTACAGCATTGTTGAGAACCTTCAGGATTGATCAGAGTGAGCCCACTTTACCCTGCATACACACTGAATATGACTTGAAGCCACATGAAACCCATAAAATGGGTCCGTGAGGAACATAAATATTACTCTAGGATACATGTGGGAAAACCAATGTGATGGATTATCAACAAATGGAAAATACACAGGTAGAGATCATCCCAAAGATTAAAAGTTCAACAGCTAGTGTAAGAAAGATTTCTTTTTATGCATGCTGCTTCCAGCATGAGCATTAAGAACAGATGACTGAACATCATAGTAGAAAGTATTCCCTTGGATCCTTCCTGTGTTCCTTCTTTTGAAAAGTAATATAGGAGGAAAGGATTTCAGCCCCCTTCTCCATCCCCCATTGATCAACTCTCTACAATATTCAGGAGATACGTGGGGATTATTTTTTCAACTCTTCCCAAGGATCAGTATGAAACACACATAAATTTATTTCTTTAACTGAAATTATCTAACTGTACAGTATGTGAAGGGATTTTCCTTCTTGTGTGGCTCCATCTTAAAAATTTTTTACTATCATACTTTATAAATTTTTACCTGCTTTCTGGATTCACAGGCTCATCAGTTAATTTATTCCATTCATTTGCCACTCTTTTACTAGAGAGGCACTTTCTCACTACTTTTTTAACATATTTCTTGCTTGTTTCTTAATATAACTTGAAGTTGGTCTTCCTTTGTAGATTCCAAATAACTTCACTTTCTATCTTTTCAGTTTGATTCAGAAATGTGAATGTTGTAGCTATGCTTCCAATTGCCACTTTCATGCCCAATACCAGGAGCAACCTGAAAGTTCTTAGTGGGACTGACCTATCCTTCTTCTCCCTTCTATTGTGTGCAAATTTATAGCCTGTAAACTCTCCCTGTAACTTGGTTTACTTATTTTTGGTAACATCTGTGTTCACTGTGCTGCACATTCTGTCAGAGCTACATGCTTTTACAAGGACAATGATAAAACTTGAGGATTCTAATATAGGTATGTATTTTTTTTCCTCTGCTGTAGTGAAGTAGCATCAGGAACTGAGCCATAAAGAAAATACTTTTGTTTATACTTACAGAGTATTATCTATATAATTGAATACACTTTAATATTAGCCAACAGACAATTTGCTTATAGGGCAGCTATATAGCTAGTCCAGTCAGTGAGGTATGTTGTATAGTTGGTCCAGCCAGTGACTTGGATGCATAACTGGTCCAGTCAGCGAGTACTGACCAGTGGAGAGGAAACAGTGGTCTAAGTGCTGATGGAAATGTATTGTTCTGGCTACCTTGGGGTCAGCAAGATGTGCATTGGTTCAGCCACTATCAGAGGTGTTGGTACAACTAATGAGGTATGTACTGCATCATAAATTGGTCCAGCCATTGATTGATGCACTGGTCTAGCCAGAGTGATGAATAGGTCCAGCCACTGAATTTGGAATACTCCAGCCTCTAGAAGATGTTACAGTTCAACTGCTGATGTAGGCAGATGTCCAGCCACTCAGGATGCAGTGTTTCAGCCACTGAGGATGCATTAATGTAGCTGCTGAGTTGAATGGCCAAGCAGAGTGATATGATGGTCAAGCTGGTAAAGGGGATCCACAGGTCCAGTTGCTGACGATGATGCATCACTTTGGCTAAAGATTATGGCCTCAAAGGATCTGTTTATCCAGCTGTCAAGCCGCAGAGGGAGCTCACTGTTCCAGTTGCTGAGGGGATTCCCTGGTCTAGCTCCTGAGAGACTTCACTAGCCCGGTGCTAAGGGTTCGTTTGTCCAACTGATGAAGTAATTCACTGTTTCAGCCGTTAAAGCATTTCATTGGTCCGGCCACTGAGGGATTTTACAGGTCCAGCTACGTCGGAAATTTACTTGTGTAGCCGCAAAGGGTATTCTCTGGATCACTGCTGAGAAAGTTCAATGGTGCAGCTGCTTAGAAAGTTCACAGGTGCCGGTGGTTAAGAAGTTTGCCGGTGCGGCTACTGAGGAAATTAACTGATGTAACTGCTCAAAAATTTCACTGGTCCAGATGCTAAGGAGAATATAATAGACCAACCTCTAAGGCTGGTACTGTGCCAGTACCAGCCCTAGTGATGAGGGATTTCCACTGGTTCTCGAATGTTTTAATTTGCTCCCTCGTGGCATATCTAAACTTTCTTCTTTCCTTATGCCTTCATTTCCTCATGCATCTCCCTCCCTTGAATGTCCTTTTACCTACTCATCAAATCGGTGCTCCTCTTCCATTCCTGTTATCTATTCTCTTGGTGATGGATATATTTGCTAGTTATAAGAAGGTCCCATTGGCTGGAATCAAAGACTCACTAAGTTAACGTTAAGCTTAACTTTATACTATAACAGGTATTGCCTGGTTCATATCAGTACGTCTCATATTAGGTTGCAAAGTTCCCTCAAAGGTCGCCGACTCCGAGGAGAGAAAGTGTAATTTGTGCACAGGTATTGGCGCACTCTCTATCTCTCCATCCTGCACATCCCACTGTCTCTTTGTATGTCGCGCCATTTGTCACCTTCCTCGTATGTTGCGTATGCTATTTTTGGTTACAGTCAATTTCTGCTTTAAAAACGATACGCACAGTATCGTCCGCTCATTCGAGTTCTCCATTTTGATCCTGTCTGTCATATTCCTTTGTTCTATTTCTTCTACAGTCTGATAGCGATATGTCTTGTGGAAGATGCTCTGCATTTTACATTGGAGAACATCAGGCTTTTAGTTATTATATCCACAAACAGTTGATTTGCTCATATTATCGATACTTATATCTTGTAGGTGCAAGATTTATTGGCGAAACGAGATTCGCGAATGATCGTTCCACATCTCTGTTACACATCTATTGGTATTATGTCTTCCTTCATCTCTTGTACATTTCAAAAAGTGACTTAGATTATACTTTATTTCTTCAGTTTTCATGGAGCACAATATTGTTGGTTCCCTCAATTTTCGAATTTTAATAGTTTTGTTTTGCCTCTTGTTCTTCTTTGGTGGGCTTACTTACTGCTGTTCTAAATATTTACCGATGTAGAGAAAATTTGTATCATAGAATATATTGTTTTGGATAAATTGGACTTGTTTTATAATATGTGCCTTATATACTGCCAGCATTATATACGAAAAAAGGATTCGCGAATGATAGTTCTATTTAAATACTAATTTCTATCAAAATGTCAAATGTAATAGGAAGCAAACCCTCCTCCTATATCCTCCCAGCTCCTCCATATATGATATTGTTTGTTTATGATTGACCTATAAATAGAATTGAAATAGAAGAGTTGTTGTATAACGAGAGTATTTTGTTTACCTGATTGAAGACGACCCAAAACATTATGGTACTTATACTCTCGTCCCAAGTCGTCTACCTATGAAAGCGGAAAGTGACCCCAAGTTACTCTATGAGTGTTAGGAGCAGCTGGATGAAGATATGAGCGATCCTGTGGAGAAAATGTTGAACCAGGCAGCTTTAGAAGCTCTTTATTCTGCTACGTACGTTGACAATTTTCTAGGTAGGTTCCTTGGAAATGACAGTTAAGCAACACAACCCACTCGTATACATTACAGTGAAAAGGATTACTAAATTTGATTAATTATAAGCTGCTCTTAAACTGTTTACAAACTTTCCTTAACAAGCAGCAGTCAACAGGCTAATGGTTTAGTGAAATGATATATTGTGACAAGATGAAAGAATCGTGTCTCTTTGAAGCTGTTAACAATAATTAATTGCTTTCCTTACATTACTATATTTGGGAATGGATCGACTTTTGCTTATGAAGGAAAGTCGTGACAATCATTAAGATTCATATACATCACTTTTTATATGCCTTTAGATTTTTGTTGGATAGCTTTGTATTACAGTTGCTGAGCATGATTTTAAGCATCATATTTTATTGTACAGTATTGAATATGGTGTTGATAGTAAATCAGGGATAGTGTGATGTATTTTAATAGAAATGTAGGTAATGCACCTGTAACAGTTCAACAGAAAGCATGAAAACCTCACCTGAATCCTGTCAGTTAAGATTTATCTTAATTTTCAAGATTTTATTTGAAATGTACCAGTTATGCCCATGACTGAACAGTGCCAAAATGGCCCTGGATATGAAGAGATAGACAACACAGTAAGTTGCCATGCAGTCCCCAGCAGCAGACATATATAATCTTAGTATATCTGTTGAATTGTTTTAACTATTAGGTGTGGTTTTTATAGATTTTGTTAATATTTTACAAATGTCTTACCTATTGTACACTAATTAACCCCACATAAACTGTAAAATACTTAATGTTTATTGCTTGTTTGATATTTATCACTGAAATATGCTACAAGTTATGATTCACAACTGTTATTCTCTTCTAGGTTTAATACATGAGGAATGACAATGTGAGAGAGAGGTGTTGTGTATCAATTAAAGTGCTGACCAGGGTGTGCTCACATGATTAAGAAATATGGAAAGGAAAGGTGAAGAAATACTGAGAATGAGAAATTACATATCAGAAGTGGAAACTGGAAAGGGGAGTGGGAGACCAAGAAGATAATGGAAAGATAGGGACAGAATATACAGGAGAATGAGAGGCATACATAAGATAGAATGAACTGGATCACACTCTTTTATTGGATGGGTGATTGGAGGGTATGGGGGTGTTATATTGTTGATAATGAGCTGAGCCAGGGCATGTAAAAAAAACAAAGTTAATCATGGATTAGTCTATGAGGCTTGGCTGTGGATGTAGACTTTGATTTTAGAAACATTATACATGAAAGCTAGAGTAAATGGGTGCAATGAGATTATTGTTCATTTGTTCCTGATGCAACCTGGTTAAGGCAAGATAAAGTTTTGGGCATTAAATAAAAGAAGCTTTGTACTGGATAATTTATGATTACTATGTACACATTTCCTCATATCATTATAGATATTACTAACATCCTTTCAATTTAGTAATTTCTCTGTCTGTGGTTTGCCTAAAATCATAGGCCTTAAATCATGTTTCTTGCCATGTCTGATGATTTACCACACATTAATCCATCAATTTTCATCATCACAATCTTTAAGCTATGCGAGTCAATAGTGCCCAATAAATCCATGTAATAGTTAAGGTCCTGAGCTGCTTCCCTGGTAGCATTGAAAATCTGAATGCCTCTTTTTACCTTCAACAGTACTATGCTAGCTGAAATGAAAAATATAGAAAATAGATACAGTAACAGAGTGATGTATATTTAATGGAAAACAAAAGAAATGCAGCTGTATATTTAATGGAAAACAAAAGAAATGCAGCTAGATATAGATATCATTAGGAAAAATTCAATGTTGTATACCATCATTGATCAGTTAATTGGCTCTTTTTTTATAGTAGGTGTTAGAAGGACTACTTTTAATATATTTGGCAGGAAGATAACAGTAAAAATTTTGTATTTTTTAAAGCATACAAATGCCTTTGACCTCTTCCCTCCTGGTATAAGGTTTGTACATGTGAAAATGTGGATGATACAGTGTTTAACAATACTTCCAGCAAGTGATTCAGTGGGAAGAGAGTGAATTCAGTAGATTATATGTTTGATTTAAAGGATACCACTGCAGTGGTGATAGAATACTTGTAAAACATGTTTACGTTAATAACAAAAAGGGGTACATTGTAATTGTATTTACTTTGTGTCATTATCTTTTAAGTGCAGATAGTAGAGAGCAGGTAGGAGGTGTGGTTTGAATCTAATTCCTGATTTTTATTACTTCTAGACACCGTGGAGAACCTTCCAGACGAAGTTCAGCGTGAGATATCCAGCATGAGGGAGCTGGATGTTAGATATCAAGGTGAATTATGAACTAATATATTTATGCATTTTTTGTGGTTTATTCTCACTTGTTAGTCATCAGTAAAGTGACTTTTAGTGATACAGTTTAGGATTGATATTCCATATTAGAAACTAAAGTACAAAATTTACATGAGATTTTAATTTTTCATTCTGGATTTCACTAGCTGTATAAAAATTAGAAGTAAGGAATTCAGGTCTTGTTAGTTAATTTAGGAAAGTTAGATTTTTAGTTGCTAAAAAGATGTAGTACAACCCTATTCTATTTATACTGTTTAAACATATTAGTGACCACTAAGATGACTGCTAGTTCAGCCATTGCAGCTGAGACAGACTAGGCCAAAGAAATCTATAATTAAGAGATAAACTAAAGGATGTGAATTTATGCAGAAGTTGTATTTAGAGTTTCAAAGGTATCCCAACCCTGTAGCCAGCCTATTGGGTTAGACATGCTTGTTTTGCAATATTAGTTCCCACAAAAGTAAACAGATCAACTTTATGAATCTATCAACCTTATATTTTATTGGTAAGTGCAATTTTTTTCATATTTTTGCAGTGTTAAAGTTTATAACGCTATTTGAGCTTTCCAGTTTATATGATTGTTGGCTTTATTGTTCCTGTAGCAATTAGAAAACAGACTGGAACCCTTGGATATTTTAGAATGAATTTTATCTTATAGCTGAAGATAGGTAGGTGATAGTACGCTAGAAACACAGTTGGTTGCTATGTGTAGGTTTTTTGGCTTCCACCATTTATGTGTGTCAACATGTAGGAAATGGCATTACTATAATGTCTCACAAACCAGTATTTTTTTTGTGTCCCTTAGTATGCAAGAAAACCACTGACACATCTTGTAATTTTTGGAATTTATAGCTTTGATTTATTTTACAGCCCTCCTACAAGATATGGAGGGACTGCGAGGGCAGCTTGAAGGTGAATTGGACTCTATGTCACTAAAACGTATAATGGTTCAAATCCAGGATAAGCTCATATCAACTCAAGAAATTGGAGATGACAAATTGCAAATTGTACAGCACATTCTTGACCTCATTGAAAACAGACAAAGGCAGCTTGAATTAGATTGCAAAAACTTAGGTAAGTTGTTGGAATTGTTCTTACATTGATGAATCAAACTTGTCAGAACTATTTGTTTAATTTCTTTCAATGCCTTTGATGTCATTTTATATCTTAGTTCTCTGGAGTTATTATCAGGAAAGATGCTCCATACTACTCTGTTTCTAAAGACAGTAAGTAGTTTCCAAGAGTTTAACATGGCAGCTCATACTAGTATCAACTTTAAGTCACTCATTCATAATGCCACTTTCATGCTGCATTCTATAAAGTGTAATTCTTCACCATTCCCTACAACTTCTTGTAACTGTTTACATAAACCCCTTTCTGGAGTCTGTTAATTTTACTCTGTTCTATTTCTCATACATTATGTTTTCTTGCTTGTTATTCCATTTTCATTTACAGGAAGTAGATTAAGTCCAAAACCTCAAAGTCATTCATGTGTTCCTTCATTACATGCTTTAGACATAAAGTAGCCTTTTTTATAGTGCCCTTTATGCTTTGTGCACAACCTTTTGTTTTCATAAAAAAATTCAGCAGTGATCCACTTTGCTCATCTCTTGCTTTGTTGGTTTGTAATCCTGTGATTTCTTTCAGTTACCACTATGCTGTATACATTATCTTCTCACTACACTTATTTCATAATATTTTTGCTTTTGCACAGAGGCTCAGTAACTACATGCATCAAACCTTTTGTATTTTTCACTGAAGTTATTGAGTACCGCATAAAACATCTCACCCAACATGTATGTAGCCACTTAGTTAACTTCAGGTACCTTATTTTGCTTCTCTTTCTATTACCTGCATATACAGCCTCTTCAGATTAGTCTTCTTTGAATGCTGGATTTGTTTGTTTGGCATACATATGTCTAGACTCCGTACTTGTTTAAAATTTCTGTGTCCTTTGATTTCAGAACTAATTTTTTCTTGTTGGATTACCTTTTGATTGACTTTATTTTTGTGTCCACCGCATAGTGGTCTGACAGTTTTCCATATATATATATATATATATATGCCTTTTTTCATTTATTTCCTCATATATTAATACTCAATTCAAAATTAATAGTTTGAAAAGCTTTAAACCATTTACTTTGATTATAGGAAATGTTTTTGTGAATCTTGTGGCAAATTTGATATTTTTGATAACCCACATTTCAACATCAGTTCAAGACTATTACGACGCTACCAGCATTGCCTCTTTCCATTTTAACATGTCAGTTACCAAATGGTACTATCTTTTCATATTTCAGTATTAAATGAAACGTTTCATGTTATCATGTACTGAAGTCAAAGGAGAGTGGCATATGGAAATTTATCATGAACATTTCAAGTATTAATTCTCCCTAATTTCTTAATGGTTGGAGTGATTGTATTACATGTCTGTTGAAGACTTTTCTGTTTAGTTTGTATGGCCTTTTTATGAAGAAGGCACCTTTGGCATGCAGTAGGGAAGAGATTGTAAAAAAATGAGGTTTAACCAAGTTGCCCCAACAAACGTTCAAACAAAAGTAAGAATAGGGACGCCTGAAAAGATGAAGAAATTGGCTTGCATGCATGCCTTACTCTTCTGGTAAAAACTCATCACAGCATTTAGTAACTCTCCATCTACCTCATATATTTGTAGCACCTTGCACAAGGCATGTCTGTTAATCCTATCATATGTTCTCTCCAGGTACATTATGCCATACGTAGTTAACTCTCTCTCCAGGTATTTCTCACATAAATTATTCAAAGCAGATACTTTATCCAAATGCCCTCTACCTATCTTGAAGTCACATTTCTCCTCCCTAATCAGGTATTCAATGCATGCAGTCACATTTCTCCTCCCTAATCAGGTATTCAATGCATGCCACCTCCCTTTAAGTCATTACTCTCCCCTAAGCCATACCAGGTATATTAAACAAAATTTTATATCTAACTTGGGCATTCACTTTTTTCTCCCTGTCCTAAAAAAGAGGGATATTTTGTATCCATTCTGCTAGTCCTCAGACTTCTCATCTTGGGCCATACAAATTTCAGATAGCCTTACTAACCAGTCAGCATTACTGTCTTCCATTTCCTTGTGAAACAGCTGCAGCCCTATTCATTCTTGCTGCTTTGTCACACTTCATCTTATGCAAGACTTTAACAACATCCCCTCTTTTCCCCATACCATTTCCCAGCATCCTCATTTCACATACCTCTTCATCCCAAACACACCATATCCACCACCATATCATATAATACATTCAGCAGTCCTTCAAAATACTTAATCCATCTCTTTTTCACCTCTTTTCATACCTAACCCAAAAAGTTTTCAACTTGACTCCAGACTTTGGGCAAGAGCAGGAAAAGCCAGAAGCTTCCAAAGAAGTTCAACCTGAGAGAGCCAGCAAGAGGGCACGACGGACCAGAAATGACCATGCTACAAACAATGAAAATTCGAATGACGCTCCAGTGATTCCTCATGTTGAGAAAGTTACAACAAATAAGGTTAGACATTTTTGTTATCCCTGGGGATAAGGTAGAAAGAATACTTCTCATGTATTCCCTGCATATTGTAGAAGGCAACTAAAAAGGAGTGGGAGCGGGGTTCTGGAAATCATCCCCTCCTATTTTACTTTTCCAAAAAAGGGAACAGAGATGTGGGCCAAGTGAGGATTTTTCCCTGAGGCTCAGTCATCTGTTCTTGATGCTACCTCGCTAATGTAGGAAATGGCAAATATGTATGAAAAAAAATTTGTCATGAGACTCATTTGTATATTCATGCTTGTTAACATACAGATGTGTTCATATACACATTTGGGTTGTTGTATCCCAAGGTTTACTTGTTTTCAAAGCCACTGTACCTCAGGTATGTGGCAATATCTGCTTCTTTCTCGCAGAGATCCGTTATAGTGTTACTGGTGAAGAGCTGTTGGTGCTGGATAAAAAAATGGTGGGGAGAATGACAGTCCAGAAAGACTGGTAAATGAGTTGGTTGTTGTTGGTTGAGGAGCAAGTGGTACTAACAGTGAAGTCTGGCTAAATGAACTCTTAATGCGGTGTCACACTAGCACTTTTTCCGTGTACTTTTATGGTCTTCTCACTGAAAACTGTCGTTTTTTTTTAACATGTTCTGTTACACTGCCCAGAAGAACCACCAAGCCAGTCATGTGCTAGGACACATTTAAACAACAACAAAGATGGCTCTGGTGAATTTTGAAACAGCTGTGATTCTGCAAATTACAATGGCTGTAGCATAGCGAAACAGAGCCATACGTTTCAAAAAATGTTTACCATTGGCTAGTGAAGGAATTGACCTTAGAGGATACAGAGGAAATAAGGAAATGGATCAGATTGGACAAAGCCCAGTACAGTCATCTGTTGTGATTGGTAACACCCCTCATAGAGAAAAGTGATACGAAAATGAGAAAGGCTGTGACTGCTGGGGCTTTTAAGAATATATATTTTCAGTTTAGGTACCTGGGGAGGATATTGTTTGGTATATAACTGAAGTTGTTGGCTGGATTAGGTTTGTTTGTTTGTACTTGTAGGTGCTTTTTGATGTTGGTGAGATGTGGTTGAGGTTGCGTGAGTAATACTGTATGGTAGAAATTATTTTTTATTTCTGTTATGGAAGGGGATGATTAAGTAGAAAGCTTGTAGATGTTATAATGATTAGTTATAGGGTTCACTTAGAAATGACATGCTGTATTTTGGGATGGATGAATTATTTACTTGAGTATGTTGCATATAGTGGACATGTTGTATTTTGGGATGGATGAATTATTTGCTCGAGTATGTTGCATATAGTTAGGGGGCATATTGTCCTTATGTGGTGTTTAGCGTTGCTGAAATTTCTTAATTTTGCAAGTGACTCTAGCATTGATGTTGTTTGTGTGTTGTGTGTAGACTGTGATGCCAAGAATGTTTGAAGCTGGAGAAGGATTCACTCTAAGGGTGGCTCTGATATCACCCATGAGGAAGATTGTTTTGCTATCAGAGATGCAATCATCCCTTATCTTCCTTCATCTCTGTGAGATGAAGGATCCAAGTGAAGGCAGGAATTCTTCATTCGTATGAAAGTCACTTGCCATAACTGTAGGCTACAGTTAACACTAATGTCAGTGTGAGATGATTAACTGATCAGTATGAATGATTTGATAATGTTAGCAAAGCTGCAGAGGAATATATTAGATGCTGGAGGAGTGAACTCTTTTGAGTAATATATGTTAAGTAGGATTTTTATGTCAATATTTAAGGTTGTCCATTGATCGCGTCTTCTTGATGGGCAGTTCAGATTGATGTAAAACGATTCTAAGGAATTCTAAAACACTATGTTTTACAAACTTTTCCCAGGGTTCTACTCAGAAGAAGACTACCAAAAAGAAGA
The DNA here is from genome assembly GCA_038088735.1 of Panulirus argus. Classification (NCBI taxonomy): domain Eukaryota; kingdom Metazoa; phylum Arthropoda; class Malacostraca; order Decapoda; family Palinuridae; genus Panulirus; species Panulirus argus. Next base: position 15,171 of record JAYMFT010086691.1, on the reverse strand, counting down.
AGCGCAAGGCAAGAGTTGAGAGAGAGCGAGAAGATTCACCAACAGAAATCCCTATTGATCCAGATGAACCAACTTACTGCCTTTGTGAACAGGTAATGTTTACAGTTCCTTTACATTTGCCTTTTTTAAAATAATTTTGTTTAAAATTGGAGTATGATATATGGCACTCTGGGAGAATTCTTCCCCTGAGAATTTGAGGTAAAGATTGATGCAGAAATGTTGGACTTGAATGTTGTTAAATGGATGGATTATTAAATTACTTAGGAATATACATGCATTTTTTTTTGTGGTAGGAAAGAAATATTTGGAGAAATTTAAGATGTAGGTTATGAAAATATAGGTAAGTGAAATATGGTGGCAAGGGATTTCATGAGCAGCTGTTGCTTGGAAAATTACAATAATTTACTTACATATACTGATCTTTTTCCTTCTAAAAACTATTGTGTCTGATCAGTTTTACTGTTCACATTTGCATGTTCTCAGTGGAAGAAACATATGAATCTAATATAGCTATTGAGGAAAGGAATGCAAGCTTTATTATGAGAGCTCTTCTCTCTTCTTTTGATTACCTGAGGTAACAAGAGGTATAGCAAGAGTGCATTAATGATGCAGGATGATGTTGTAATAACTACTAAGCCAAGCCTTTCAAAATCTCATTTTGATTATTTTGAAAATTTTATTGCAAAAGTTCAGTCTTTCAGAGAGTTCAGAGAGTAACATTAAGCAGGAGCATTAGGTAAAAGTAGAAGTATTATGTAGGAGCCTTTGCAAGCACTGCACTAGAGTTTTCTTCTGCTAGTGACCTGTTAATATTGAGGCACTAAAGGCTAAGAAGTGGCACTGAAGTTGACTACTAATGGAGACTATTGCTGTGGCCACCTTTTTAAGGGAGTTCCAAGAGGGAACAAGAGGAAAGTGTTTGTATAATGTTCAAATGGTAATGAGTGTTGAATTGCACATTGGAAATGGAAGGAAATGAAGAACAAAGAAATTTTACCATAGAAAAACTTACTTGGGGACCTGTCATATTAGTATTGTCAGCCTTGTGATTAAAAGCCTTTTTGTAGCTGTATGTGAGGTGTGGATTAGTATGTTTTCAGTACTTGTATTTGGATACTTTTTTGTAATGTAAAAAGTGTGAAAATGTGACTTTTGTCTGAGAAAAAGGAATGAACCCATTATAATGGTGACTGCTCTCTTTGACTTTCTTGATGAAATGTCAGAGAATTTATGGATGTACATATATGTATATGCTTACAGATATACTCATGTAATTGCTTATATGTATCTCCATATTTTTACAATAAAGGTTAGTTCTACAATCTTAGGGCCTGCTCTCTTAAAACTTTCTCTACCTTCATACAACTTTTTTGGCTTTTGTATACTGTTTGTTCTTTCATTTTCATGGCTTAGTATATTCTATTCATCTAGAACTGTACTGCAGTAGAAGTACTCCTTCATAAATGTGATAAGTTTCTTCCAGTGACATTTTGTTGCTCTTTTTCTCATTCTAAGAACTGTTCAGTGTCAGCATTATCTGTTTGATTAGGAAACTTGCAGATTATAATGACCTTCCCATTCTTCTTGCTTTCACTGTATGCAGATAGGATCAGCAGAAATTATGTAATTTTTATACCTCTTTGTTGTGATACTTGTGGTGTTGTCTAATACAAAGGAAAACACTGCTTTATGTCGGTTCTCTTCATTCTAGGTTTCCTATGGAGAAATGATTGGCTGTGATAATGACTTGTGTCCAATCGAATGGTTCCATTTCTCATGTGTGGGGCTGACCAACAAGCCAAAGGGAAAATGGTTCTGCCCGAAGTGTAGGGGAGATAAACCCACTGTGATGAAGCCTCGAGCCCAGTTTTTGAAGGAGCTAGAAAAGTACAATAAAGAGAAAGAGGAAAAGTCATAAATTACTGATGTTAATAAGTGAGGTTGTTAATGATTTTGTAAATAAGATTAATTTAATAAGATTTTATGTATATTTCCAAAAATGTTAGTATATTATGCATATTACACATTCACATTTACAGTGATTCCGTCTAATGCTCAATGATGTATTACTTCTTATAGAAATAGATATTATCTCCTTCTATAGTTAATGAATCATTTTGAAGTTTCTTAGGCCAAAGTTAGCTCCGATGCCATGCTAGATATATGTTCACTGTAAGAGATTTTCATCTTTGCTTGTAGGTTTAATGATTTAGAATGATGACTGAATATTTCTCAAATTTGATTACACTGTCATATTTCTTCTTACATTTCTAAACTAGTTTACTACTAATCTCATCTCACACTGCTTAGATTGTTACATGAAATCAAAATTTATTATAGTAACATATTCTAGCATTTCATTTTGCACTTTCTTTTAATCTTGGCACTGAAAAATTTCCATCCATCTTTTACTTTCACTGTCTTGAAATAAACTTTCATAGAATGTCTCATGGTTTATCAGTATTTATGTAGGAAGAGCCGTTTTGTTTTCTCATTAAATACTCTTGCATAAAAATACCTTAGGAAATGATATTTTTATGTTATAGGTGCACATCCTGTTGCTTCTGAATGTGTGATAAAATTTTGCACGAGTTTCATAATTTGAAATTATTTTAGACAATTGTTTAGTGAGAAACAAACAGAGCTATTAGATATTAATGTTAGTATCCATAAAAGTGTATGTGTGTGCATGTTCCTGAGTGTATGTGTGTGTGACTGTGTATGTAATCTTGTACCTGATGTCCACAAAACATTTCACAAAGAATACAGCACGTGTATTTTGGGTAGTGTCATTTTTTCATCTTCCTGTTGATCAGATTAAAAGATTTTCTTCATTTTAATAAATATGAACTAAATTTGTCGTTGTTTATGTATTCAGTGACCGGTGGTGTGTTTTATGGTGTTATTACTTACTTATTTAATGTTTTTCATAGCTCGGAGTAGTCTGTTCTGGTAACTTGGTATTTTTATTGCACGTCTTATTATCATCAAGGAATAAAAAGTTTTACAAAAACTTATTTTTCAGATTGATATAAAAACTGCATAATGGTGTTCTTTTTGACAGTTTTTGATGCACATCTACAGTAAATGCATTTGAAAGGTTCATTTATTTTTACTGTAAAATCAATTTTCCAGGGTGAATTTTCATCCAGAGTATAACCTGCTCTAAAATGATTGTTTAAAAGTATTCATGGTGGTATATTTTATAACTATACATATTTAAGTGTGATTGCAGGTTTCAATCAGCTAAATAATCCAAGATTGTTATAATCTGTTTTAATGGGGTTTTGAATTTAGAACCACTCATAAAACTTGAGTATTTGCTGTTATCCATAAATGAAAGGCCTGTATGTCAGAATAATTTATTATACCTGTAGTGGGGAAATGTTACAAATTTTAAAGTTTTCCTAACTGTAGAATAGTTTACTAGTTTTCTTACCATCGGAATGATTTCTCATATTTTTCCTTGTTATTCACATTCATATTTCATGAATCTAAGAATTTTTAAATATGCTAGCCTATATAAGTAGTAAATTATGTAGTTCATAGTAAATTATGTGGTTAATATGTTTAAAAATTCATCAGGCCTTAGTCTGCCACTGGCCCTTGTCTTTAGATGGCCTGTCCCCTGTTTACACCAGGACTGTTTGGCAGTAGTTCAGAGACAGGTAACTTCTCATGATTAGTGTAGCACCAAGGTTAGTGTAGGGTAGTCCCAAATTTTGGATTGTCACAATAATTTGCTTAAAAAGTATTGCGTGAAAGTTACTATTTTATTGTAGAGAAGTAGACCAGGTTCTAGTAATACCGTATCTACTATACTGCATTTCAAAAAATCTGTTACAGGTTTGGTAATTCAGCATGGTAAAACCTGAAAGATTAACACAATCAGTGAAGTCAGTAAATTAATCATTAAAACTAATCTTTAACCCTTTCACTGCAGTGTTCCTAATATCCACTTACACTTTGTGTGTGGGATGTTCTCATATATTCTGAAAAAATATCTCCTTGAATTTGTTATGATTAAGTGGAACATAATTATCTGAATGATAATAGTGCAACTTGGTAAAACATTTTTTTATGTGATATGCATGCTCTTTGACTTAAGCTGCACAGCTTTCATGCATATGACGTACTCCAGGAGAACTGAGAGGCATCCATGGTGAGATGTGGTACATTTGGAAGTATTTTTATCTTAAATATGATTACTAATGATTCTCATCACTCATATGTATTGTCTTGTAGGAGTGTAACAGCTTCACAAATGATTACATATTGTGAGGGTGCAGATTTTAAATAGGCTTCCTTGAAATCTTCACACTTACTGACTTCTGTATGGAAAAAATTTAAGCTGTAGCATCTGTTGCAATGTGTAGGATATCCCTCCAAGCAGTAATGGCCATATATTTCACTTTAAGTCAAAGGTGGCCAATTTAAGAATTAGTAACATATATACCACCTCTGCAGTGAACAGCATACAAAGCTCTAGGGTATACACACCCCTGCAGCAGTGAAAGGGTTAATGTAAACAAATTCATTGCAGTAGTAGTATTTCTACATGAAATACCTGTAAAATTCACGAGTAAAGTGGTGAATTAGGGTTATCATTGAATATTTTCATTTCCATGTTGGCTCAAGACATATTGTGATATCCTTATTTGACACTATTGGTCAATAACTAGTAAGCCTCATGTAGAAGTTGAATTGTCTGTAGGTATGTATTGTAGAAATTCATATATATAAAGTACAAATTATTAATTGTAGAAAAATCATCTATGCTTTAGTGTTCTTGACTGTATGAAATCTGTTTTGCAGCCTAGCTGTAACCTTCTTATACTAAACAGTTTTTTCTTTCCCTCCAAATTTCTGAATTTCCTTTACTTTATTAGTCTCCTTTAATACAAATATCTTTTTCTGTACATTTAGATAGCATTTATTTACATTTTCCTGCTTTTTATTTGTACGTTTTATCAAAAATGAAATTGCTTAAGAAAAATAGAATAAAAAGATTTAAACACATTAATGAGTTCTATCATTAATTTGATTTATGTTTCTCTTAGAATTTTCTTCATAGTCTTATTGCAATAGAAAACAATCCAAGTCTTATTGCAATAGAAAACAATCCAGACTTGTAAAAAGCTTTAATACAGTAACTGCAATCCTTAAAGCATTTCAAAATAGTATATGCAGAATCTGATCTTTTTGTCTGTAAACTTTTTCAACATCTGTGAAATATGGACTATTAGTAACCTTGTTTCTGATAAAAAAAAGGTATTAGTGATGTTTAAATATTTAACTTGGGAGTTAGCCATGTGATAGGAAATGAACTGTTCGATATCATGGTCACTGATTTATATGGTACTCTCCAGAATCGTTGAAATGTCCCTTCCTTGACCCTCTTAGTTTGAGAGCCATATGAGGATCAGTTAAGCCCTAGTTTCTCAAGTTATATATATGGTGCAACAAAATAGCGTTTAGGGAGAGGTCAGCAGGAAAATATATCACAAACTGTGCAGATAGACTCTGACATTCATATTATAATAATAGTAGAAGGAATGGAATGGACTAACTCATAGGGACCATTCTTTTGAACTAGACATTTTAGTAACCACTTACAGGGAAGGTGAGCTATCTCAACAAAAACTGAATTCTGACCAAAGAGAATGAAGGTGAAGGTCAACCCAAATATTCAAGACATCATGCAATGCTATATAGATAGTTCATCCATGTTTGAAAGATGCCCATGATTGACTTGCCTTAGAACTGAATGGGCCAACTCCAGACTTTAGCCAAAGATGGCATAGGTAACTAATGAATCCCAGTCCATATGATGTTTTTATGAAACATTTACTGTAATAAAAAAAAGAGTTCAGTGGAGTGGAAGAATACCCACTGTGAAATGTATGAAATCTGCAAGAAGAAATATGTTCTGTTCTGAATTGACATGAAACTTTTCCCAAAAATAGGTAGATAAGAATGTGGACACTTGAAATTAAAATCCATACAACATTAAAAGATCTGAAAAAGTAGCTAAGATTGAGGATAAAGAGTAAGACAGATGTACAAAGCAAGGAAACCATAGGACAATTCACATTTATAGAAGGGTGGCAAGGGTGCATGATGAAGATTTATGTCAGTATGGAATGTTTGATGCAGGAAGGTAGACCATGCAGAAAATGCACAGATTTAAAGAATAATTTGTTAGAATCTAAATGTGCATTAACAAATTTTACCAGGGAAATGCCTGCAATATATATAAAGTGGATGTAATTTGTAGACAACATTGGAAGTGAGAACTGAGGTTTAAGTCCTTGACAGAATTTGTGAGCAAAGGGAATGATGCATGAACCAATGCAGAAGTCCTGGTACATTTTGTATCCCTTAGCATGAATTAATGGTATAGTATGTATGGTGGTAGTTTTTCATGCAGTTTTATTTTCACTTAATCAGGTAATGCAAGTTTACCAGATTAAGGATTTTTTCGTAACATTTTATGTTTCTCTTGTTTGTAAGCTTTTCATGTTTTAATCTTTTCAGAAACCACTTGTTCAGTTGAACTGAGACTGCAGAAATTATCCACTGACAGCCCTTTATCAAATTAAGTCATTCTATGCCAATACGACTTCTAATATGGTCACAGTGGCAAAATGGGCTGAGATTGGCTGCTGTGTCATCATTTGTAAGTTTTTCACATTTTAATCATGTCGCAAAGCACTCGCTTGAGTGAATTGCAATGTCGCTTGAGTGAATTGAAAGTTGTAGGAATGATCTGTGGATGGTCCTATATCAAAGTTTCCTCACTTTATGTTGGGGGGAAAAAAAAAAAAAAAAAAAAAAAAGCTGCCACAGAGCAAAATGATCTTTGACTGAAATTTCAGAAAATCATTTAAAAGACCAGAGAGAACATTGAGCCAAAGCTTTATTGACTAGAAGGTTCTGATTTCTTTTTTCATGCTATTAATGTGGGTAGCATGGCCTATTACTAGCTAAAAATTACTTCAGCATTTCTGTTGAAAATATTTGTCATTTAATATGAAAAATAATGGAAATAAACAGATGATAGTCTTTTATCAGTTTTGCATTTTTCTGATGCAAAATCTAATGTAGCCACTGCAGAACTATATGGTCTCTAATTGGCAAAAATTTCAAATACTTTGAAAATATAGACTGAACCAAAACTTAAGTGATTGATGGGTGGTCCTTTCTCAAGTTTCATAATGTGCCAATCTGACAGTGTGGCCACCACAGCCAGTAACTTGTTTTAATTTGCTGAAAGTTCAGAAAACCTATTTCTCAGAAACAACTAAGCCAGTTGATCTGAGAGTTAATTAGAATGATTGGATGTTATTTTATCAGTTTTACACTTTTGGTCTAAATTGGAAATCAGAAATGGCTGCCACAGACCATCATTCGTTTTGATTAGAATTTCAAAAATATTTTTGACAGAAACAGTTGGTTTGTCCACTGAAATTATAATATCAGAAACTATTTACAGCTAGGTGAGCAATACATGCTCATCTGTGGCTATGGTTATTTATTTTCCTTAAGTCTGTTTGAGTACTTGTGCACTTGCTCCACCCCTAGTGTATGGGAATGGAACAAGGATAATGGACAAAGAATACCTAAAGTAATGAGTACCTCCACAGACATGATGTGACTACAATTAATCTAAGAGAATAATGTCCAGTTATAAGAAATATCATTCTTTAAAAGAGGCACAGATAAGACTGGGAATATTAGTTTTCTTAAAAAAGAACTACAATGAGAAGAATTCCTTTATTGACATGTCAGACTCCTTTCTCTAAAATGTTAAAAAAGCCTGTTTTCAAGTAAAAGCAAGTACTTCAAGGAAAATGATAAAGAACGGAAATGACATTATCAGCAAAGTTGTAGTCTACCGTAATCTTAAATTTTTGTGTTGGAAGTAAGTACAATGAAGACAGTAGATTTAGAACAATTTTGAATTTTCTTTACTAATATCTGTCTATAACCATTAAATCTGCTCCCAGATTCCAGATACAAACTTCATTCTTTGTAAGTATTCTCCCATATTTGTCCCTTTTCACTTCTTTTACACACCTCACTTCTAAAATCATTTACTTTTCCAGAGTTGTTTTTTAATCTCTTGAATTATTATTAATTTTCTCATTTTGGACTATGCTCTTTGCTCTAAGGGAGTCAAAACAAGAAATTGTTTTTACTCTTTAAGCCTCAGAATATCTGTAAGGCCAGAAAATGTCATTTAAACAGACCCAACAATCATCCTGAGCATTTCACATCATTGGAATAAAATTGCTGTTTGCACATCCTGACAAACATCCTACTTCACTCTTACAACACTTTCACAGTGCAGACCTGTTGACTGCCCTCATCATTCTATGGTGTTTTCACTTCATGCTCTTTAGTTCTGGCCTCCAGAGATGTTGGATCTGTATTTTTCAGGTGCCATGGAGTGATTAAGGTAGGTCAGTGTTTATGTGTACATTGTATTAGTTCAATAGTTTATACTGCTCTGGTGTTTTAAACCATTACTGATTATTGATGATCAGAGGGCCTTGCCTCCAGTACAGAAATAGCTTTTCATACTTCGAAACCATAATTTTCCAAGATCCTCATTTGTTTTCTTTATATTTATATGCATTTTCTTTTTTCACTCAGGGTTTTATATTCTATACCCTTTCCGTGTCATGCATCACTATTTTTGGTCAGAATTTTTTCCAAACTCTTTTCACATCAACCAACTTTCTTAAGTCTTCATTCTATCATACTGTATCAAAATTAGTCAAGAAAAATAAGAGTAATATGTTTATTTCAGTGAACTTCACAAGATTTGTGGCTTACTAAAGTAAAAACTTCCATGTCACTTAGAGAGCATCCGTCAAATGTACTCAGTATGCTAATCATACGTTATCTTCCTCTCTAATCTCCAGGAATGATAAGTTATGTGCAGTAGTCTCATTTATGTTTACCACAATGATTCAGCTCAGTTTGACATGTGACATCTTTAGGATTATGGGTTCTGTGGCTAAGATTTTTTATCATATAATTACAGTAATTTCCAGTTTCTTGTTCTCAGATTAATGTTCAATAATTTGTCTATAAATATAATTTTCCAGCCTCACATCGTACTTTTATGGTATCAAAGAATATATAATATTTGAGAGTAAAGGGAAGCAGTATTCATGCTACTCTTCACTGTTTAAGAGCATTTGATATATGGTAATGAAGTTTGAAGTGTTTGCCTGTTTATGGTCTATATCCTCTTATGATTTGAGAATTGATTTTCACATACAATGTCAAATGACACAATGCATTCTAAAGACTTTCCAGTATGTAATGTTGGCAAATTAATGCAATCTTGAGCTGTTTACTGTTCATACCAGTCCTGTCATTGCCAATGTCAGTAAGTCATCCTGACTATTTTGCTGATAAATATGCTTGCATTTCAATGTATGCTGCTGGTACAATTTTGCTTTCCCTTACAATATTGCCAGACAAAAAATAGTTGCTATATGTTTGACAGTTCCGACTAAACTACAACATACATTCCCAAGATGCAAGCTAATTATTACCATTCACAATCCTAAATGCAACAATAACATTAATCACTATACAGTACCTCTTGGTTGCTTATACAGAGAAACATCTAAGTTGTATAATACCTTTATCCCCTTTGAGTAATTATGTTAAATTTGAAGTTATGATGTCTGAGTAAGAACAAATGATCCAAAAAGGGCATTTACTTTCTAGGTGTACCATCTAGAAAAAATCTACATAATTTGCCTGCATCCATTTTCATGGTTGCTAATTCATTAACCTTTACCATAGTCATTTTAATGTGTTGTTTAATACTTGGAGAATGTCTTTAAGATTCATTCTTGCGACTGATAATAGGACACACATTATATTTCCCTGGACTTAATAATTTGATGAATGCTGGCCCCCAAATTCATTTATGAATTAGATTTTTAAAGATGCACTTGAACATTATTGCATTGTGAATATATTTCATTTTTCTTCACAAACACCATTCTTAGTATGTACTCTTTATATGCACAGAAATACGAGTTCTGTATTAAGATCCTGTAAGAAGAGCATGATGAACCTTAAAGCTAAGAGCAACTGATGGCTTAAAAAAAGATAACCACCATATAATAAGGTAGATTGATGTGCAGTGATATCTGAGGTACATCAGGAGGAAACATCAGAATATAGCCTTATCAAATATGAAATGTTTGTATATTTTGAATATTCAAAAATATATGCAATTTTTTATCTTTCATAGTTTTAACTATTTTTAATGTCCTTCAAATCTTATATAAATTGTGCATCATTTATGTACTATTTACAAATAAAGAAACTATTATTCAGACATCCTTCTTCTTTTCTCAACATAATCCAAATCATGAACAATGTATATGCCATTCTGAAGGCATTTTGTCTGTCAATTAATGAAAATAATCACTGAACAAACATCTCTTAAAGTGCAGATAATGAGTTTGGAACGTGTAAATAATAATAACATAAGAATAATATCTTTATTCTGTACAGTAACAATAGGAAATGTACATTAGGTACAACTGAGTCCTTTATGCATAGAATAAATTCTGGAAAAGAGTAATAAATTTAATCCACCTAAACTAAGTTTGATCAAAATATTTTATGTTTTTTAAAACACAAACACAAAACTATCTTTCTGTCTCAGAATAAGGACAGAGGATTTGAGAGCTTTATATTGATCCAAATTAAGGTGCAGTTCATTACTCTCCCATGAATTAATTGTATCTGCATGTCTTGAAATAAAATTCAAATTTACCCTCTGAGACTTCTCTTTTCACTTCCTGTTTTTCCCTATATCATTTTCAGCCTTTATTTTTGTTTCATTTATCACCTTCATTCTCTGCTTCAAGTAAAGCAGATGTAATGCCAACCTTTTGTAGTTCCTCAATTAGTTCTCCATTTTGATGCATTTGCAGGAGAATGTCACACCCACCAATAAACTCTCCATCTATAAATACCTGTGGTATTGTTGGCCATTCTGAGTATTCCTTGATTCCTGAAAGATACAGTCAGTAGTAATAAACAGAGTCATATTAAGCAGTCAGTTATCTGACCTATGTCATCAAAGAAAGCACTGTCAGGAGACTGACATGAAGACTTCCACAAAGGTTTCTCCCTCAAATATTTTTTTTTCCAATTTTTTCTTTAAGCTGAAATCTGTACTTCCCCTTAGTGATCTGCAATACATTCTCATACTACACACTATTTTAAAAATATTCTTAATTATCTACATTTTCATTTTATATTCTTTATTTTTACAGTTTTGGCAGTTGGGGACTGCACCTATATGAGTCAAGCCTGAACTGCAAAATTATTTTGCCAAAAGTGTCAACGTACTGTATGCAAAATATCAGGTATACATAGAAATACATATAGGAAACCGTTTCCTGTCCTGACCACATAATAAATTTTATGACAAGCACAGTGCCAGACCCAAAAACTACAAACAGGTGTACCAACAGCATCTTAGTAACACCTCTCATATATATATACTAACTGTTCTGAATCTTCTATTTCATTCTTGTATCTCCCTGAAGATGTAATTACACGAAAGTGCACTTGGGAATAATCATGTTTCATTTTTGTTCATGATTATCAACATATATATATATTATCCCTGGGGATGGGGATAAAGAATACTTCCCATGTATTCTGTGTGTTGTAGGTGATTAAAAGGGGTGGGAGCAGGGGGCTGGAAATCCTCCCCTCCAGTTTTTACTTTAACAAAAGAAGGAACAGAGAAGGGGGCCAAGTAAAGATTTTCCCTCTTAAGTTTCAGTCCTCTGTTCTTGACACTACCTTGCTAATGTGGGAAATGGTGAATAAAATTCGTCATTTCCTGCGTTAGTGAGGTAGCATTAAGAATAGAGGATTGAGCCTTTGAGGATATATATATATATATTAGAAGTATAACAGATGTTTTATTCAAAAGAAAAATATACCTCACCCACCTTGTCGGACACTTTCATCAGCCAAAACATTGTGAGCATTATATTCCACACCATGCATTCGTAAAATCTGAACTACGGCATTGCTAAAGCCACATCTTGGCATGTCTGGAGTTCCCTGCAAAAAGTTGTCTTTCAGAAGTAAACATAAACATAAGATCCAGAAATCTAGCATGGGATATATTAGATTCTTCAGAAATATTAATTTGCTTATTCCACAATTTTTAAAGGCATACCAATTATATGAAAGTAGGGCAATCTTTTATAGCATGGATCAGGGCTAACAAATAAATGAGATAAATATTACCAAGATTAAATACAAGCTGCAATGTAATTGAATTAGAAAAACTAAAAAAATCACATTTTACCATAAATGCAAGGAGACATTTGTGAATTCACGAGAAAAAGGTAAACTATCAAAAAAAAAATTAATTCAAAATGAAATTATTATTTTTTTTCTAGCAGTTTAATTGTAATACATATTGTTTGTTCCACTGCTCTTTTGGTTTGTGGATTCTTTGTGTGGTGTAAGTGTGCCAAAGTCCATGAGAATGAACTTTGTTTCTGTTACACAATAAATGTACTAGATCTAAACTAAATCTATTAGTACTTAAATTAAGAATGATAAGCATCCGTAAGCAAAAACAAGTGCATAGAATTAATCTTTGCCAGGAATACCAATATAAATAAAAGTTTTGCTTAAAACTGATGCAGAGAAAAACAAAAAATCTTGCCTCACAAGCTTATTTTTCACAGAGGTGAATTTAATCTGTAATCTGAAATATATCTTCCATGTTACCATCCATCACTCATAAAGGTTCACAAATATACTGCAAAACAATATATATAAAAAACAATTATCCAATTTTTGATATCTGACTACTGCAACTATTCATCAGTATCCATCTAAATCTGATAACTACTGATCATCCATTAAAAATTCTGTTATCGAATTTCTGGATTACTAAATAGAACTTGCACAGTCTTAAAGCATATACAGTCACTAACTTGTAATTGTTCAGTCCCTTGCTATGTTTCTTTGTAAGCTGTTTTCCTTAGCAATAGACTTTATATCAGAAGATACGTCATTCCTTCACAATGTCAGGTAAAAACTGTACAAGGCCATTGAGAAGTCTCTTAGGAGTTAGTACTAAGAAACAAGCATTCAGCAGAAAATTATCATGCAACGGTGAAAAACGTTAACCTGCAGCTAAGAGTATACTGTGAGCTTGAACGAGTTACAAAAATTGTAGTGGACACTCCTTTTCACATGTGACTGAGTTATGCTTATGTCTTTCATCTAGTATTAAATATTTTCTTATTCGTTTGTTTACTGCTTTATTACTTTAGGTATTTCAATGATGTAACGATTTTTCTATAATCAAAGGAAAATTTTGAGACGATGATACGGGGCCAAAGGGCTACTGGCGTCCTGTAAGACTGTCGACAGTTCTCTGAGGCGCCGGTAGTACTTAGGCTCCTGTTATACTGTCAATATCACCACACCCTTAAACAACTACCTGCAGTGGCACAAGGAAAGTAAAGTAATTTCCATAACAACAATACATGATACAGCTACATAACTAGTAAACTAATGAACAAGTTACAAACCTTCATAAATACAACGACTTTACTGTTCCCAACAAGCTTGTCAAAGTATTCTTTACTGCCCACTTGCGCGCTACAGTATCTCAAAAAACTCGCTGTACGTGGATAAGATGCTCTTACGAGAAGACGGGCAGCAGAAAACATGTTGACTCCGTTGGAACAGACTACAATCCAGTTACAAAATCAACAAACACAAGACCAGTTCATGCACTGTGGTGTTACGTCGTCTGGTTGTAAGGCTGTGTCCGATTCATGTCTTGTGATGCTAAATCTTCTGTATCCAATGTATAGTTTGTTGCCTGAGGATGAACCATATCACATTATTTTATATAAATTCATGAGTTACGAAATAAATTAGACTGATACATCTATGATTTTGGTTGGAATATCCAAATGACAAACTTGTACTGTAGGCGTATTCAGGGTATAACATCCGAACATAAACCAGCTGATCGCAATGAAAACATTCACCGATCGCGAGACAAGACAATCCACCTTCGCTTTATATCTAACCAAGCTTCAGATATGCATCTGTATTTACTTGGTCTGATGTAATTGTCGTTTATAGTATTTATGAAATAGTCCTGAAGGCTTACATTTTGATAATCTTTTTTGCTGAAGAATTAATTTCTTGATGTGGGCTTGCCCGAGACCAGGCCCACCGGGTTACAAACGCCTCAGTTGGTGCTGAAGTGATGGTGAGAGAGTGTTGGTCGACCTTACTCCTCCACAGGTCTCTACTTCTGCCAACACAAGGCAGTCACAGTTTGTTCATACAGTTCTGAAAAACTCGGTTTCTTTCCAGTGACAATGATGTGGATAAATAATCCGTGTAATATATTGACTGCATATTTTGGGTTAATGTATCTCGTTTCTCAAGAAACGTAACCTATTTTCAAAAATGTATTCTTACATAAGTATCTCCTAATTTTTCCAGGATCCAAAAAGTGAAGTGGAGTTCAAGGATACCAGAGCGGATCGTTCCTAAGTCGACAATATAGTTTAGTAACTTTCCAAAGTTTACCAAATGTTGGGCAGCGCGTCCCAGATGCACTTCTCGGAGGAGACCAGGTAAAGGAATGAAGTTCTGCTTACGACCAGGGAGGAGGCAGGCAGGCTGTATCCCAGCCAGTTAATATAATGTGCTAACTTCAGGCGTTGGCAGGAATAAAGGTGAACGGGAAGCTCAGGCCAAACCTGGTAAATGTAAAGCTTAATTAAGGACACGGCGCATACTTAATCTGCACATTTACCCAAATTAAGTTTCATTAGGAAGGTAAGAGGTTCACTTGTTAGCCTTGCCTTGTATTTATTTGTATTCACGGTCAGTTTTCGACATTTCACTTTTCTTTTGTTCCATGCCCTGCCCACTTTTATAAACTATATTATCTTAAAGTTGGAAGACTGTAGAATCTATAGCCTGCACGTGTACAAGGTTTCTGCCAAGTAAAACTACTTTTTTTTTATTTTCACCATTATAGTAACAGAAATGTCAGTCTTTACACATTTACCCTTATCTGTGTCACACACACACACACACACACATATATATATA
>JAYMFT010086680.1:0-14139 GCA_038088735.1 Panulirus argus | reverse complement strand
TAATAATAATAACATTTATGATAATAATAATAATAATAATAATAATAACAACAGTAATAATAATAATAATAATAATAATAATAATAATAATAATTTTCTTGAATAGCTGATTAATAATAATAATATTAATAATAATAATAATAATAATAATGATAATAATAATAATAATAATAATAATGGTACCAATAATAATTATACCACCTATTCTCTTTAATAACTAATTAATCAAAATGATCATAATAATTATAGTAATATCTAACAATAATAATGATATAATAATTATATTAATAATATTGATAATAATAACCCAAGCCAGACGTTTTGAGTGGGTGGCATGGACAGACATTGCCTGAGAGACCTTGATAAGAGAACGATCCGCGCCAGAGGCACGAATCCGACTCGGATTACCCGAACGCGCGCGCGAACGGGAGCGAAAGAAACCCTTTAGGAAACAACCCCTCGCGCCCTGACCACGGAGAAGGCCAACAGGAGGCCGCCACTAAGAGTCTCCAAGTTGGCCTCTAATGAGGTTATCTGAGTGGATTAGACGATCTCAAAATATCTCTCAGGCTAAAATGATACTTGTGTTCTGTCTCCTTTTGCTGCTGTGTGTGTGTGGGTCATCCCCACGCTCTGTACGTAACAAAGCCTTTGTAATAAATCAACAACTTTGTAGCAGCCTATGTAGTATCACACCCACTGACAAAGACCCATTGTGACCTCTGTAATCCTATTTTGCGCTACCGCTCACACGACGAGCATGGGGTGCACAATAGATTTGCCGGGGTTACCGCCACAAATCAATCCAATCCAATCATCACTCTCTTGAAGGTAATATGAGTGATTACACAAACGGATGACGAATGAGAGATAATTACTGGTTACCTAAGAATTAAAACAGGGATATTTTAAGGATTATAGGCCCTGCAGGTAAAGTAACTTAAATAACGTGCCATTGACGGATTTGCATAAAGTCGTGCACTATATCAGTCTCAGATCCAAGTAGGACTTAAATCACTTTAGCCTAATTATAAGAACAGTTTGTACTACCGGACTCCGCCCGCTCGAGGTTACACCGTGAGAACGAATAGTCACCTTTGGCGAGGCTGCACCATTGGGTGTACAGTCTCGTCAAAGAACTTCTCACTACCAATGGAGTCTACATTTCCCTGCCACTGGAAGTAGCGCAGGCTTGGGCTGCAGGAGCCCTTAGAAAAGTCTTGGGAAACACCAGGACTCTTTCATAGAAAATGGTCCGGGGGAGATAATAAATGAACGAAATAAATAACAATGGAACACAGGCACCCTCCTCTTCTTTTCTCTTTTCTTTAGCTTTCCCTTTCTTCACCACACTCCCAGGCATCCTCCAACAGCCTTTCCCTCCCTCCCAAATTCTTCACCTCCCAAAGCCTTGCCCTCGAATCTGCAGTTCACCAAACACACATCAACGAGAAGCAAGACAATTTTATCTCTGATCTCCGCAGGCCTTCCTGTCCCGCGTCCACAAGGGGAGACATCTCAGAAACATGACATGGTGATGATGTCCATGTGTGTCCTCCGCTTTGCACACATCAGGGTGTGTCTGTCTGTCTGTCTGTCTTTCTGTCTCCCTGTCTTTCTATCTCTGTTTTCTGTCTGTCTGTCTGTCTGTCTGTCTTTTGTCTGTCAGTCTGTGTCTGTCCGAGCCCAGAATACACCCCTTGATCCAGTCCCTATACCACAGTCGTCCATCCCACGTCACCACGTAAACAATACTCAGCATATTCTGGTCTTTGCAGACTGGACTCAAACAGGGACTCAGGACCTGATGGTACCCTACAATCTCTCCTTCTTGGAATACAGTTACTCGAGTTTCCAACCTCCTCTCTCAATTATCTAACATTTCCTTTGCCTCTAGCGCTATTCCTTCATCTTGGAAGCTGATATACAACCCGTGGCTGAGAAGAAACAGACCATCCATCACCCTCATCCATCATCCACCGTTCCACTGTTCGCACCTCAGGTACCTCCAGAATCGTGAAAATCCATCATAGATTATCGACTACGTCTACTTTAGTAATCTAAAGAGCACTAACTCCTCCCCGACACCCTAGGAATAAATGGTTCTCAGTCCCGGGGCTTTCCACTTCGAACCTGCTTCCTTCCTTAACACGAGACCCCCTGACAACCGTCGAGAAATCTCATCTTGTCCCACTTATTGAGTCTGAAGCTTTTAACGCTAGTCGGTACGCAGAGGACTTTCCGTTCCTCAGGGCTGAAGGCTTACCCCTCTACTGCCATACGGTCGTCAGCGGATACTTGACTGCAACAAAGCCCATTCTTAAAGCGTTACTGCTGCCTTTAGACGCCAACAACCCCATTTCTACTGGTTAAATCACCGATTTATTCCCCTTCGAAAACTCATACAGTCACACATGATATGAAATGGGCAGTCTCTCCAGTTCTCAGCTTAAGAATAAACTTACCTTTTGAAAGCAGTATCTTGTGCCACAGCGACAACGAAAGACGAAAATGTCGCACTTACCATATACGGGGGGGGGGAGGTGGTGCTCCTCCAGGCTCTGCCGTCTGATCCAAGACATTCTTGAAGTAATTATCACCCAGGGTGTGTCTGCGTCTCTTGGCCTCACATGTCATGGTGGTGATCGGGTGCGTGAACGGTACCTGAAAAGAGGAAAATAGTTCGAAAAGTGCGTGATTATAGCGTGTGGAAAAGACACTGACAAAAAGGAGAATAGTTCGAAAAGAGTGTGATGGAAGAGTGTGTGGAAATGATAATAACAAAACAAGAAAATGTTGCCTACTAAGAGTAGAAACTGACGGCATTCTACGCACTCATGTAAATAACGCGATGACTCCGCCACTACTGGATGGTCATCGTCCCTCGCACCTCGGCAACTGAGCGGGGGAAGTCAGACGTCTTACTCTGAAACAAGTGATGACCACCTTATTTCCTTGTGTCTCTGTGTGAGAGAGACTGGCTCCAGTGGCGACGGGCGACACATGACAGTCCAGCAGAGAGAACACTGGCGATCAAGAACTGAAGAAGAATCGAGTACAGTGGGCAAAAGAAGTGAACTGAAAGCTAATGCGACTATTTCATCGCCTTTCCACACCTGTCTTTTCTCGCCGATGCGATGGCCTCTCCTTAAACCTGGGCAGTGGGTGGCATGTAGCCACCAACTAGAGATCTGTTTTGAACTCAACGAGAACCAGATCCGAAGCCTTTATTCGGAGCTTCGAAGACCGTTTCTAAAGCAATACGAACATCGTCCAATTTGAGCCTCTTCAGTAGGTGTAACGGATCGTGTCCTTGTTGTTCAAGTGGGTGCAGTCAAAGGCAAATGACACACACACACACACACACACACACACACACAGTCGTCAAAACACAAAGAATCTCATATGGTTTTTTTACCCCAATCCAAACGATTCACGACAGAAAGTCCCAGTGCTTCGTTTCCCCCCACGTAAGCATTATTACCCTCAAACGCCTTGAATTCTGTGGGATCTGCGGACGCCCTACAGCTTTGTTCTTCAGGAGCGCCGTGGCTTGACGATGGAGCAGCAGAGGGAACCAATCACCATTGTTTCAGGACGCCACATGTCAAAGACTTCCTCCCCTGCTGAGACTGAACCCCGAGGAATCATCACCCAACCGGGGCATTTATTGAGATGGATACACTTGGAGTCTCACAACCAGTGTCAATATTCTTTCCATGCGATGACCCATTTCCCTCGTGCCTTCTTAAGTGGTCAAGGACCTTCCATCAGTGCCTTCCAGTCCTGCGAGGGGTCACCTATCGCAACCTGAGACTCTTGACACCTCACGTCTTCCGTGATGAAGGGATGGAACTCTACCTTTAACTAAGTTCTCATAACTGAGGAACTTAAACAAAAAAAGCTTAATTCGTTAGGCTAAACCTGAGAAAATATTGATATCAGACTTAGTACAAGTCTACTGCTGTCCCGAGACTTGATATGAAGCTGGACCCCGAGCCACTGAAATCTCATCCAGTGAACAAGATAGACTGTGTCAGTTACAAAGCCTTGAGCCGACAAGCTTGTAAATTTCACGGGGACCAGTAACCAAAACAGTCGTTCGACAACTGCCCGAACCAGTGAGTCACGGTGCCCTATCAGTTGGTGATGAATCAACGAAGAGAGAATAGGAAATGAGTAAACCCATTTGGCCAACGGACCTATGATCATCAATATTCATCATCCTCATAATTCATGAGAGTAATGAGTCCTTGTGTTTGAAAAGCAGTACAGAAGACCTCACCTCTCGCGAGGCTGATTTCCAAATCGTGTCAAAGATTCGAGTCAAGTTGTAACCGGATAATTAACTTTACTGTTTTGGACACACGTACCCAGTGCTTAACCCTGACCCACACGGGAAGAGAAAACAGGCACACTTAACACCTAACCTAATTGAGTCACTTAAGAGTTCTGTGACTTTTCCTCGTCTTAAAAGTTAAAACTCGTGGGTTCTTCAAATGAAACCCTTACCAACATTTTCCCTTATCTACTCTCAGTCCCCAAGTTCAATGGTGGTATATTGCAATACACGTTCCTCGAGGGTATATCCTCATACGAGGCAGAACCTTACGCTTGAAGGCAAAGGGGCCACACTATCTTGAGGGCGAGGCCATCCTGAAGGACAGGGAGCGTGGCTGGCCCGGTTCGTCTGCGTCAGGTGTAGTGACCGTGTTTCTAAGCTGAGCACCATCCAGTTCTCCTCGTCTTAAGGCATAACCTTTTCCAAGTGCCATTGCTAATCATCCTGTAAATCTGCCCAATTGAATTGCTAAAACCTACTTCAATACTGACTCTTAATGGCTTTAAATGGCTCCCCCCCGTGATCCCAAGGGACCATTTTGTGGTCAAAACTATGATGATTTCACTTACGTACTTATGTTTGACTCATGCAATCAAGCTGAAGGATCAGAACCTGAAACGGGTGGCTCTCGTCGATATGTCCTGTGAGGACAAAAAGTCTACAATACTATACCACGGAGAACACCCTCTTTAAGGAGACACGAACACAGAAACCCTCGTGTCCCAACCTGACTGTCCGTGGGTAAGTTTTGATGACGTGGAAACCCTAGCAGCATTTGACGACCGTGGTTACGAGTCAGCAATGCCTGAGGTACGTCGGGTGTACTATTGGCACGGCAGTCGGTCCACAGTCAACCCAGCTCCTAAGAGTTGGTCGATAAAAAGGGTACCTGGCCTAGGCTTCAGTTGTCCACGTCATCTCACTAACATAAAAAAAGAAATACTTGTCAACAATGGTTCCTCAAAATGATCTACAAAAAAAAAAAGAGAGCAAGTTAAAGAACGTCTGTCTTAGAATGCCAGACAGGAACAGATATCTGAATCAAACAAATGTCCTCAGCACTATCAAAACTAAATGACTCTTGCCCATGAGACAGAAAACAGGACAAGAGACATACTCACACAATGCGTCAGATGCCACAACCCAGAAGAAGTATCACGCACCATTACCCTATGTACTCCATGGTTTAAATGCCTTACCCTACGTACTGCAAGAAGCGTAACGTCAATAACTTCTTAACGAATGACATCATAACCCCTCCAAACCAACCCTGCAAATGCTGCCAATGTTATTCATTAGTTCATCTGTGATAAGTATAAATAATGCACGTGTCATAATCCCATGAATTGCAATGGTATGACCTCTGCTAGTCTATCCCAACGGCTGAAACACACACACACACACACACACACACGCCACAACACAATCTTGAAAACAAGACAACAATTTAAAACCAGGTACAACTAACAGAAGTCATTTACATACACGAACATGACCCCTCCCATCGTCTAGACCTGCAGTCCTCCAGTATGCAATATATTGCAATAATTGCAATAATTACCACCCTACCCCAAAGCAAACCCTACTTTCACTTCGACCACCATCCCCAAACCGCTGCGCCGCCTGACCTTCTCCCACGTAACAGAAATCGAGCGAAGGTATAACCTTCGTAGTCAGTCTTGAACTTTAATCCCAAGAAGTAAGGAGGAGCTAACCGACAGTGGGGCCTGAAAAATGCAGGAGGGTGCGAGGCCTGCAAGGGATAGAGCGAATTGGAGCGAGGTAGTATACAGGGGATGACGTGTGTCTCTTTATCTTATTTTAGTTTTTAGTATCTAATGATACCTGAATATGCAATAGAAGTATGGCAAAACTTTGGGAGCTATTTGAACAATGAGGAGTGTACAATGTGTAGGAAAACTATATCAGCTGTTGAGATTAACAGATTATGTGTAACTCTTAAATGATAAAGAAAACGAATACACCTGATTTAATCTACAAACTCCTATATTATGTAAAAACGTAATATAGGAAATACAGAGGAAGGAGAGAGGAGATTACGAAATACAGAGGAGAGTTTGGTTTTTAATGAAAGATACATATAGAAAACGTAGTGTGTGTTGTATCTAATTATTCTATTTTTTTTTTACAGGATTGTAAAATATAGTTTTTCTAACGAAGAAAATTGGTGCTATTTCCACTGATATACATCATCAGAAAATCTAAAACGCAGATAAAAGAATAAGTTTTCATAATTGACAAAATCAACATTGAAATGCCAGCTCTGAATCGCTTGAAAGAGCACTTTGCCAGCCTTAACAAAGTAGATAATATACATTGGGTAAAAAAGTTCCTTGACACAGTAAATAACTTGCAAAGTAGTGTCTGTAAGGACAAGACCAAACTCATGCTTTTGCCAAAGTTCGAATAAGCAACATGGGACTCAAAATTGTCCCCGAGAGATTTGGTCTGGGGACTGAGACTGGGAAACCCCACTTAGAAGAAACTGCACTTATGGATGGCAGTTAAGTTCAAGCAACAGCATGATGTTGAAAATGGAAGAATTGTTTTCGAGAACCGAATTGGTGATACTGGTGGAGTTAAAGATTATATTGGAGAGTTTAAGAACCCCGTGTCGACAAGAACCTTCAAGAATACCATATCCATGATGCCACCAAGGTCGGGATATTTTGGAGACCCTGCCCTACAATATCAAAACCTCCAAAAAGATATCATTTGTCTGATTGTTCACTAAAAGCAAAACTTAACGTAATGCACAGATCATATCCTAGTTTCACGGTCGTCATGCGAAAAGGCGGGGAAAGACTCATGCGAATACCAACGGCGTCAGCGGAAGAGATGTCAAGGTCTTGTTCCTCCTGAACAGTGGTGTCCCAGCCCATCCCTGGGAACAAACCCTGACCTCCTCCGATGGGAGAATCAGATGTAAATTTATGCCCCTCAGAAACACCTCACTGCTCCTGCCCACGGACTAGAGTATAACCCTGGCATACAAGAGGCGCTAGAGATGAAAGATATA
This sequence comes from Panulirus argus, assembly GCA_038088735.1. Taxonomy (NCBI): domain Eukaryota; kingdom Metazoa; phylum Arthropoda; class Malacostraca; order Decapoda; family Palinuridae; genus Panulirus; species Panulirus argus. The sequence goes on along the minus strand of JAYMFT010086680.1, from coordinate 6,757 downwards.
ACCTTACAATCCCGTTGTCTGAGCCAGTTCAGGAGTGAAAGCTGATATTCAAGGCTACAGGACCATGCAGGCTAAGGAGAATAATATTTATATTCCCATTCTCTGTGCAGAACATAGTTTGGGAGTCTGTCGCCATCAAGGACCCCTCTCTAATGACTAGAAGGTTTATTTCGGTGGTTTGTTGAAGAGAGGGCCGACCATCCGCCTGCTCTCGAGATGATTCATGGTGGAAAAGCGTCGAAGCCTTTGACATACAACAAGATGATAAGGTGCAAGAGCAAGACGTTGAGGATTAACATGGACTGGGTGCAGATGATAATAATACAAGGGAGGAGGAGGAGGAGGAGGAGGAGGAAGATGTGGCTAAAGTCTCTTGTATGAGGTCATCTGATATCAGGGACCGCATTTGTCAACTGCTAGATAATGCCACATCAGAACCAGATGTGAAACATCCCAACCCTTCTTTCCATATTGCCAACACAGCCTTCCCCATTACCTATCACCCCCAAGCAGCCGGCAGCTCTTATCCTGCCATGGAAATGGACGACATATTGGCAACAGAGTGTGGGGGTTAGTGATCGTGCTTCTGACGGCTTCTGCCTCTGTGGGTCTACAGACAGAAGACAGTATGATGGTATGGATTCCTCCACGTCCACAAAATCTCTTAGTCTATTCACTTCATCTTATCTTCTCTAGTTCTTTCACCATTTAATACATTTCATTCAGTCCCTGTCTTTAATAAAGCCTTTTTGTCCTTGACTTTAACCATTCACTTAACAGATATTTTCTAATATCGGAGGAAAAGCACTATAATCAGTGGATCATTTCTCTTAAACTTTCTCAGTTATACAACTTTTAAGATTTTTCGAACACTTTTTTGTACTCAGTTTTTCATTTAACTTGTTCCATTCATAAATCACTCCATTATTCTGGAAGTATTTCTTTACATATCTTTTAGCTAGTCTGTTGCTTAGTTTCTAGTTACTATATACTTTCTATCGGCTTCATTTACATTCATTGAACTCTGACGTTTCACGTACGAGTATGTGGCTCTTTGTCTGAGCTTCTCTAGCAGGCCTTTGTGTTTCTTCATATGGCATAACCCTTAGACAGGTATCCATTCTATCGATCGTCCCTTAGGGGATCAGCGATGCCAACCGCTACACTATCTATTGTCCAATTTTCACCATAGCCAATAGATGATCTATCCCCTTAACGATTATCTTGGTTGACGATTCTGTTGCTTAGGTGAATACTAAGTCATCCATAATGCCTTTGACGTATAGGGTCCCAAATGCCCCGAAAGAGGATATTCGTAAATGATCCTCAATTTCGAAGAGCACAATTCTCTGGGACTTTACAGACAATACTCTGACACGCTGCTGAGCCATCTACATAAACACTGGAGGAGTACCTCTCTGGGATACCGCATCACGCAACCCGTCTCTGTACCTTCAGCAGTCGCACGTCGAGTCGTGTATGAATGGAGACGAAGATGGTCTCGACGAGATCTCCCATGGGCTGAAATATTCGCTCGTTTTCGAGACATCTCGCTAGTTCGCTAAGTGGGGTCTGGTTCGAGGAGGAATATCTCAGGCAACACATTACGAAATAACTTCTAAATCCGCATCATGGTCAGGGCACAAGACTGTTTCTTTTCTTAATATAAAAATCCTTTTTTCAATACGACACTCATGATTAAAGTCTAATTCATCTCTATATTGTCTTTGAAAATTCCTCCATCAATACAGAGCAGATTTCAGTATCATAACAAAACCCTTGTCAATGTTACTGAGGCCGTGTGTGTGTGTGTGTGTGTGTGTGTGAGAGAGAGAAGACACGATCAACTTCCAAAGTCACTCACTCGCAGGGCGAACCTGTTCATATAAGCAGATGCATTTCCCTTGCAGCAGATATCCCCACCTCGTTTTCCTCGAGGCTCAAGCTAGAACTGGTTCGAATCTGATGAGGCGAACGAACCGCACTCGATCGTCGGAGTCACGTTCCTCTGTTTGCCACACTGGCGCACCTGTTGTCGAACGCCTCCTCTGCCACCCTCCCTCATCATCATCATCCTCAGTTACGGCTGCTGACGCAGGCTTGAGCACCTCAGCCTTGCACACACACCTCTCCTTGTGTGTGTGTGTGTGACTCGCCGAGGAGGCTGGGGTTGTGGGCGGTGATTGCCGATCCGTCCACAAAGCAGCTGGTTGTGGGCGGCATAAAGGCACCTCAAGCAGATCCGGTCACGCCGGTTGGGAGGTTGAGGTCACGGCCAGATCCGTTCACGCTGGGGTGGGCTGTTAAGGTCACGAGCGGATTCGTTCATGGCGGGTGGTGTGTGGGCGGTAAGGTCACGACCAGATTCGTTCACGGCGGTATGGTCACGACCAGATTCGTTCACGGCGGTATGGTCACGACCAGATTCGTTCACGGCGGTAAGGTCACGACCAGACTCGTTCACGGTAGTAAGGTCACGACCAGATTCGTTTAGGGTCGTAAGGTCACGACCAGATTCGGTCATGGTAGCTAATATACGCCTATATCTATGCAAATATCCTGTATTTTATCTTTCATGTATGAACGTAATTGTAATGGAAATTGATTGATTTTAAATGACAGCCAGAGTAGATTTGTACAAATGAAGCCATTTTTCGTATGAACTTGACGCGATCCCAATAAGGTAGGAGAAACATTTGTATATAAAGGTTATGATTATCATTATCAACGCCATTTTTGTTATCATCTTATCGGTATCATTATTATCATTATTTCATTATATTATAAATGTTATTATTACCATTATCAATATTATTATTATTATTATTATCATTATCATTATTATTATAATTATTATTATCATCGTCATCATTGTTATTCGTTATCATTATTATTATTATTATCCTTATCATTATCATCATTATTGCAACAGGATGACCGTATTATATCACTTTGCTTTTTACATGTATACATGTTGTTCCTGTTTTCATGAATGCTTTCCCAGGAGAACCAAAGAACAGCAACTGGATTCAGTGACACTGCTGATGCAGCATCGGGATTTGGAAATGTTATACATTACTCTCTTTTTAACTGGAGATCAAAAGGCAATGTCATTCCTCTTCATTATCCTCAAGAGATGACACGAATTCGACTGATTTTCATGAGAAATGGGATATCTCTCTCCAGGCTCTATACTTATGGGGGTACATGAGGATACCGCATTAACAGGAGACCTGACGGTCAACATCTGCTGGAGGGCAGTAATACATGGGAAAGCCCTTATAGTCTATGACGAGGTTATCTGTTGTAAAATCAGTGATGCCTCGTAAAATATAGAGAAAGCAGTGGTGCCACAACAAAAAATAAAGAAATCCACTGATGTCACTTCACAGTCACAACAACGTAAAAGATTCACTCCACTTCAAAAACAAAAACAAGAAACACACGGTGATGTCAAACACCCACTGCACCAGCACGAAAAAAATAAATAAATACAGCGATGTCCTCCGCACTCAGCTTGCCCCCGAGAACGAATCACTGTGGTAATAATTCCTCGAGATTGTTGTGTGTGGGGGTGGGAGGGAAGGAAACCATCTTGGGCGGTTATTTCCACAAGGATTCGTTGCACTTCGAGCGAGTCGAGGCAGGAGAGCTTAGAAGGCATGCTAAGCCCGCTTTGAACCACCGTGTAAAGTAATCTATTTTGCTGTGGGATGATTCTTTTACGTCTGTATATTCCTCTCGTCTCTCGACTCGATCAGGGAACGAGTCGATGAGGAAATGAATGATTTCAAGGGTATTGCCCGCCCGCCAGCCAGGCCGGCCGGAGGAGACACGTACACGTCCGTTGGCGCGCGAGGACGCCACCCGATGAATGAGAATGTCCCGTCTCCCTATCCGTTAGTGCGACTGTGGCTTCAGCTTCACTCATTCCATCATGCGCGTTCGAATTCTCCCACCTACAACACCAGCTTCATTCAATAGTCGGTCCTTTTGAGCACCGCGACTTTGTGATCGTCAAAGTTTTCTCACGATTTATGAGAAAATCTAAAGGTCACGCGGGAGTAAAGTCACAGGGCATCGGGCCTACGGAGGCGGGATACACACCCATTCATTCGTGTTGGGTGTTTACATATATGGAGGGGAGTGGGTGGTGGTTTTGGCCGTCATAAAAGTCCAATGTGTGTGTGTGTGTGTGTGTTCCCGCCTCCCCCACACCAACCGTCTCCAACACCACCACAACCTTGACCTCCCCTTGATTCGCGGTCACCTCAAACCTACAACCCCAAAACACAACCCCTCCTCCGAGGCAACCCTCTCCCGTGTAAGGTAACTTCAGACAAGCGATTGATACATCGTCATCACACTTAATTCCATGAAATTTTGGTTAATAATTTCATTATGGTTGTAACTCTCTTGCCCCCTTTTGTACCTCATCACTATGACCATTATAGCGTAGTAACATACGGTACATAATGCTTGTTAGTACCGAGTACAATACGTTTGTGGTATCATAACTTCCTATGGAATGTCCAGCTCTTCTTCTTCAGTCTCTAACAACATCGGGCTTTGAAAATTAGTGGTAAATTTTCACTTGCATCCAACACTTTGAACAACTGGTATGTATGTATGTATGTGTGCGTGTGTGTGTGTGTGTGTGTTACCGGACTCTGCCTGCATGAGGTGTCATTGCGAGTGAGGGACTACCTTTGTCGAGCCTGTAACATTGGCAGTACAGTCTCTTCGAAGAACTTATCACCCCGAAGGAGTCCACAGTTCCCTGCAACTGGAAGCAGTGCAGCCTTGGGCTACAGAAGCCCTTGGAGGAGAAAGAGGCCCTGGGTAACACACAAAGTTAATGTCAGATGCCTCTTAATCGACCAAGACCAAATAGGGATGATGAACAGCTAGAGTTGTGGCGTGTTTGGTGGTTGACCTATAACAATGACTTGGCGAGACGACGGAGGTTCCGGAGGGAGAGCTGCTGGGACTCTGGCAGAGGAGGAGGAGGAGGAGGAGGTGTCTGTACACACAGACAGACATGGGTGGGTGTGGCATCTGATCCTCGACCCTCTAAACAGGAAGACAATCTAGGTGTAATGAAAGTCAGCTAAATCATGACAGAGAAACGGAGCTGTTCATTATTTCACAGAGGTTTTTCATAGCAAATATATGTAAGTATAAATGCATAAATGTCTTATGTGTGTATATATATATATATATATATATATATATATATATATATATATATATAGGTGTGTGTGTGTGTGTGTGTGTGCGTGTGTGTGTGTGTGTCTGTGTGTGTGTATACATGCGATAATGTATGTTTAACGTATGTTTACGACTTCTGACTCAATGGCCACTCACAAGTCGACACCAGTAAATCCAGCAACGTCTACAAATATCACATGTGGTCACCTGGACCTGGAAAAGCTAAACTTCTTGGCAATGGAGCACTCCGTACCTCCAAACCTCCCAACCTCCAACACTCAAAACCTCTAAATTTGTTTCTTCTCTTTTACTCCTTCTTCTTCTTCCTTAACCTTCCCAAAAGACACCATCCTCCTCCTCCTCCTCCAGCGCACTCCCTCCCAGATTCCTCAAACCCGTCCCTCAGCTTTCGCAATCAGGTGAGTATTCACACAGCCGTCTGGACCCGCGGCAGTAAACACGGAAGAGTTACGATGAGATCTGATGAGAAACGTCACAGCGTCACATGCAACTCTTTCCGTATACGGGGGAAAATAACCATCTTTTATTTTTCCTGTGACTATCAGAAAAATTTTGAGACCTCAGTCAAAACGTAAAATTCTTCTGAAATTTATTACGACTTTATTTTCGATAACTAAGTTCGTTTGTTCATCTGTTGGCTTGTCCAGCTTCTGAAGACTAGTTAACATTTTCAACATCCTCCCTAAAGTGCTAATGCCTTAGAATTATTCAAAAAATATTTGTGTTCCTAAGTTTTAACACTATCATACCGAAGTACAGATCTGATTATATACTGTGAACACAAACATTTTATACATTGATGAGGTTTGTTTTACCAATTTAGTTCATCCATATCAACTAAGCGGATGAATAATAATTGATTTAATCGATTCATTTATCTATCAACGGGAAACTATCATTTTTCATTCACGTCTCCGTTCGTCACTCTCCTGCAGAAGGAACCTGACACGATCTCCTATTACCTGAGGTTCTAAACCGCCCCTCGCGCTTGTTTCAAGCTGAGTTCCGCACCCATCAGGTCCCTCATGGTCAGCGACACTCAGTATGTGCGTGTGTGTGTGTGTGTGTGTGTGTGTAGGAAGCGAGATGTTGAAATCTGATATACTAGATAGAGCAATGATACCATCTACCTTGAAAGAGGGTAGTGAAGGCCTGATGCAGTGTTGAGTGAAAATGGATAATATTTGTAAACAGTGAAGCACTGTTGGATACTGACCGCACTGCTCCACAGGCAGGGGGGGGGGGGTTAGGACTGACCAACAGGAGATGAGAGCAAAGTAGAAAGGATTCAATTGCGTTCAGAGCTTCGCTGAAGGGAGACAAATCAGGTATTACGTGCACTGACACCTACATAACACCGGGTTCATCATTCCGTCCCTTACATGTGATTGCGAGATCTCGATTTTTCTCGAAATATATAAAAAAAGAAGGGGACAAAAAGAAAGGAGAGCTAGGAGAGAGAGAGAGAGAGAGAGAGAGAGAGAGAGAGAGAGAGAGAGAGAGAGAGAGAGAGAGAGAGAGAGAG
>JAYMFT010086669.1:0-14139 GCA_038088735.1 Panulirus argus | reverse complement strand
CTCTCTCTCTCTCTCTCTTTATATATATATATATATATATATATATATATATATATATATATATATATATATATATGCAACCCCATCCTGTAATATGTGTGTGTGTCTATTATATAATGTGTGTATTTATACCTCAGAGCACCTCTGTAACCTAATTCATATATTACCCTATTGTCCATATATACAGGAAGTGATCCATCCTGTACTATGCTGGCATCTATGTAATGAGTACATGGGGCTCTCAGCTCACCTCTGTAGCTTGCCTCACACTCATCTGTACTTATATGACTCTACAGACCCAAATGTTGAGCATGAGCCTGCAGTGTCTTGTCCCGGCCACATCACGTGTGGGCTAGCGAATACAGCGGTCACGGGGAATGATCTCCCAACATCCCCCTCTCACTCAGCACCTGCAAGGTCTTCCCTCATACAGCGCTAGGATGTCAAGATTAAGTAGGCCATGTATCCTGAGGAGGGAGGTGAGGATACAGCCTACACCATGTATCCCGAGTCAGAACGTGTGGAGGCAGCTCTACCTTGGACAGCCCAGGCCGGAGGAAGGTTGCTGTAAGGGCCAGGCACCGCAGGACCCACCTACCTGCAACACAAGAAACAACACGTTAAACCAACACAAACATTCAACCTGAGTTAATGTTGCATACGGCAAAAAATTCTCATTAGAGTTTTCAAGTCTGAACAGAAAACACCATGAACAAAAACACGGAAGAAATAGAAAAAATAAGAATGATGATAATACTACTACTACTTATAATAATAATATACTACAACTACTTCTACTACTACTATTATGACTAATAATATCAATAGATAATAATAATATAAATAATAACAATACTAATGATAATCAGAAGAGTAAGGTCATTAGTACATAACACTTATAATACCTATGTATCACTTATCAACTAAATACGTCTTTAAGGATATGTAACTTTACCCTATGCTTTAGGGTAAAGACAGTACTAACTACAGTGTCAGCGGACGGCGACGTCAGCCACCGACCACCCCACCTGGCCGCTGAAATCGTCGTATCAAACAACCGACCTAACGTGTGACCTCACCTAACCCCATAGTCTTCAGGGAGGGAACTCGCTGGCCCACCCTCTACGGCTTGGCTCATCTTGTCGGGGCCACAAAGCGTAGAAGTGAGGGCAAAACGAACCGCGTTCGAACTTAATGACGAAAGCTCCACTAATCACCAACGCCTCTTCCTTGGCACCAGCCATTCAGTTGGTGTGGCCCCGATTCCTTCCCTCTCAAGGACCACCTTCGCAACCTGACCTGGCCTCCCCTTTTATACCCTGGCATCATCGAAGGCAGACCAGTCTGGGAGTCGAAGTGTTTCAGACAACAAGTGTACCGCTCTGGTACCTGAAATCTTGACCATGTGACTCCAGACTCAAGCAGCCCTATGAGCGTCTCCTCAGTCAGAAGTCCATTACGCGACTCCTGACGTTTCATTTTCCAGACGTGTGTCTGCGGACCCTCATCACCGACGTGCACCTCCGGCAGGAGTCGCGCGGGATATCGCCTCCATCCGTACAGGACCAACGACCACGCCCGCGGTGCTCCTGCAGCAAAAGTACAAACGGCAACCAACAATCACTCAGGACCGTGGCAAGCAGCACACCTCCTCCTACTGAAGCCCCACATAGATCTGGCACCCACGCACCTCTCCCATGGGCTCCTGCTTCACGTCATGCATCTTCAACAGCACCGCGGGACTCCTATCAAGCTTGCGTCCTCACTTAACTTCTCACCACAGTCCGGCACCTGTGCCCTTTGCCTCTAGACTAAACCATCGTAATACATGACCCAATAAAGTACTGCTCTGGTTCTTGTAACTCGTGTTTCCGTATCCCTCTCAGTTCCATCATTAAATAAAGCTGAACCATAACGCATCCATAAGAACTCCACCAAAATATAAACATTCCAACGCACTCTTAACAGCATACTGAAGTCCCAAGTTAATACGTAAAAAGCATAAGGTACTCCATTGCTAATATCAGCATTAAGAGCTTGTATGTTAAAATCAGTATAAAGTACTCCCATGTTAACATCAGCATAATGTATTTCCAAGTTTATATCAGCTTAAAGTACCCTCAAGATAATATCAGCACAATATACTCCCATGTTAATAGCAATAAGTACTCTCGAATCAATATCAGAATAAAGTACTTCTATGTTAACCTCTCAGCATTATACGCTCCCATATTATGATCAGCGCACCTCACAACCACTACCTCACATTGACCAGTTGTGACCCAAGTCATGTTGGCTACCACCTCCGTAGCCACATCATATCACACCACCATACAACCCCATAACCACACACCATAGCCTCCCTCATGGCCACACACTATGCATGCCCTTGGCCACACACCATACCTCTTCCACCATGGCCACATCATGATACCGCCACTATACCTCCCTCATGGCCACACCATCACGTTCTGCCTCCAACAGCCACACCATCACCTCTGCCTCTCAGAGCCACACCATACCTCCCGTGCAACACGGACAGACCAACAAGTGCCCTCCGGCAAGACACCAGTGACCTTGCACGAGGTTCCAAGGGCAGGGCAGAGGTCATTACGGACGGAAGGTGAGAGGGAGTGGGGGGATCTGTGGCGGGTCGGCTGAAGGTGGAGCAGGACTGAGGGCCTGCGGGTCAGGGCGGAGGGCTGGCAGGAAGGGCTGAGGGCCTGCGGGTCACGGTTAAGGGCTGGTTGGATGGGATGAGAGCCTTCGGACCAGAGGGCTGGCAGGGAGGGTTTACAGTGCAGCAAACCAACAGCAGAGGGAAGATATGAAGCGTGGTGTGTGTATTATCATATACTATATCTACCACCGCCAAGACATCACTTGCCTTGCGCCCTGTGTAGAGGACAAGGCAATATGAGCACACTGAGGTCGCCTCATGTATCGCTACCCTCATAAGTACCTCCCTCGGCCACCTACTGACCCAGGCAGGGTCAGTGCAAGGAACACAAGCCCTCCATAACAAAGCAGTACAGAGGTCATCGTGAATTAATTCCATAAAAGTAAACAAGTAATACACACGTGAGTCCGGAGGGTACTAACTTGCGACTGGTGTGGTCAAATGACCAAGTATAACTACAGGGTCAGTTACAAAGGGAAAGAGAGGGAAGGGGTGGGGGGGGGAACCGAGTACAAATGTGAACCATTTACAGTCCAGTTATTGAAATCACTTCCTTACGTACGAGCAAGCACACAATGTTCCTGACCAGGTCAGTATAATATACTCGACCCGGTCAGTGGCAGGTGTGAGCGGACCGATACAAAACTGATGGAGATCATTAACACAGGCGAGAGCTGGGCTAGTAAATAAGCATAAAATCAATGACAGAGAAGTTGGCAGGCTAGGGACATCATTGTGTACCATGTAACACAGTAGCCCTAGGGGCAATACACGTATGAACAGAGAAACTGAAAGAAACGCAGGAACACATTAAATAAATGAAACGCAGGTGTAACTTGTTTAATAAAACAGATGTCAAAAGATAATTTAAGGAGTGCTTAGGTTAATAAAGCAGGTGTGCTCTGATCAACCACACGCAGGTGAGCAGACCACCTTGTACAGTCCAAGAACAGAGTCAGTCGGTCATCAACACATAAACAACATTCAGTGTCCGCTTGAGCGAGCAAAGCCGGCCCTGTGACAGTGGAAGACACTGGCCAACTGAGTGAGGAGCGCTGCAATGATGGCCGGAACCACCTTGCACCCTCCGCATCAGTAGGTTGCAGACGGCAGCCGCCCGAGGAAGTACACCCTTCCTGACTTTGCTTTGTTGCATTACAGTAATCTGCTTCCCGTAACCTCATCCTTGAAATTCCCAAATTTGTCCAAAGTTCTCCTCTTCCTATGCGTTGCTCACGGTGGGGAGATCACAGTTTAACTCCCCCGGACGGTTCGCGTCTTCCCGTTAGCGTGGGAACCTGCCACACCAAACAGGATCATTTCTACTTTCCCTGGGCCTCACTGCGCGCCAGTACCACACCCGCTTCACGTCACGTCGAATCAATTAACGCAAGGCAGCAGAGTCATATGATTCAGTTAGCCGACGGACACAGCTTGGCCAAATGTGTCTCTTCTCCTCACAAAGGAAGATGACTCACAAAGAAACACAAGTCTGGTGTTGCTGCAACTTAAGGACGGTGACTGACTCACCAACTGCCCGGCTCTTATAAGCCCAGACCAACCAGATAGGACAGTTATCATGCGGGAACCAGCGCCGCTACCACTCTACCTTACCAACCATCAGGCGTCACTACTCTCCCTGGTCTGACTTCGTTAACTACGACGCATCATATGGGTAAGCCGGACGACGCAAGATCTGGTTTTTGCTGGATGACGATAGTATCAACCTTCACTCCTAGTGGATAGTGAAGCAGAAGGCTCCTCCCCACCCACCACACCACTACAGATGGAGACTGGATAGTAAAGAAGAAGGCTCTTCGCCACCCACCACAATAGATGGAGACAAGATACTAGAGCAGAGGAATCCTTGCCACCCACCACTATATGCAGACAGGATGGCAAAACAAATTGTCCCTCCTCACTACAGATTATGACAAGATAGCACAGCAGAAGTTTCCTCCCCACCTATCACCAGAGATGGAGAGATGAGGGTAAACCAGAAGTAAGGCTATCAAGTTCAGGCTGTCTGAACTTGTCAATACAAGGACATGTGAGGCTCTGGCCACTTGACACGACCTGGCTACCAGAATCCCCGACACCTCCCCTGCTACACAGGGTCAGCCTCACGACCCGCCTGCCACCAGAGCGAGTGCGGCGTTACGTGAGAACGACCAGCCCGGATGTAACACTGATGGGGGAGGGAAGTCATGGTGGGAGGAGGTCAGCCGCGGGTCACCTGGCGGATGGCTGGAAGACGGGTATTAACAGGGGGTCAAGGGTCAAAGCGGAACAGGGCACGTAGGCCTAATACGATGTGATGGTAAAGACACCGTGCAAACTGCATGCACCGGGGCCGGGCGTCAGTCTGGCCGCACACACAACAGGAGACGTCGTCAGGAACCAGTACAGTCAACACAGCCAAAATCAATAGTAGGTACACATCGTTGTCACCCTCACACATACTGTGCAGGATGTACTCCCACCTCCCCCTGCCACACCATTCCTTCCCCTGCCACACCATACATACCCTCCTCTCCCCCCTAACCACATACACATATCCCCTTCGAGCAAATACCTTCCTTCCCATCGACCATAGAGAGCCTCCCTCCCTCCCTCCCAACACACCAAACGCTAACGGACAAACCTAATAAAAAGGCTCCCCTTGGCCACTCTGGTCCAAACCTCTTCCCGCCAGCCGGCCGGCCAGCCCCCGACCCAGGCCAGGTAACGTAAGGTAAGCCAGGTAACCGTCGGGCTAACCCAGGTAAAGCGTCGCGTAATTTCAGGTAACTGCCAACCACGCCGGGCAGGTCAGACGAGTTGCCAAATATCTCAATTACGAAAGAATTTCCCCCATTATTTACTTCCCCGAAATTATAAACGATATCTTTACCTTCAAAAGACACATTACAGATGTAACGCCAGTTGAGAGAGACTCCATGGCATTCCCACACTCACTGAAGTGTTAAAAAGTAAATGAAAGAGGAGTCCTACGATGTCAGCGGAGGTCAGAGGAAGTGGGAGGCGTGGGGGGCCAGGAGGGGGGGGGGAGTTTGGGGGGGGGAGCAGGATGACGAGGAAGCTGGTCAGATTGAGCCACGAGGGGGAGGAGGGACATGGCTAGGGGGGAGGCAAGGAGGGAGAGAAGGTATACGTAATTTCTAAGTCCAGAAGAAGTTATCAGAAATTAAGAAATGATACGCGCCGTAATGCGAAGCGAAACGTTCTCCATTTCACTTCCATATATACGCACGCACGAACAACAGCCAACACGCCTGCTCTCGCACAAGTATGAACGCAAACAAGCACTCGTACAAACGCAGACACGCACGCGCATAGAGACACATATTTCAAGAACGCGTGCAAAATTCTGGTGTGTGTAAGACGACAGATCCTGAAGGAGGATTATCAGACATCTGCAGCACGGACATTCCGCGGGCACGCGGCGGACGGGGTCGCCAGATGCGCCTTTTCCTACCTGTATTACAACCTAACCCTCCTTCCTTATACTCCTACTTTATATTTCCCTGTCACCGTGATCACGTAATAATTACCAAATATACCGTAGTGATAAACACCGTGGATAAGAGAGTGGTAATAGTGGTGGGGTAAATATGGCTGGCTGAGACCCCGACCAACGGAAAGGGAAGGTTATGACAGAGGGCTGTTGCCGCCTCCCGCCTCCTGCAGCATTTTCAGTAATACATTCGTCTCCTGTTTCCCAGTGTAAAGTATCATGGCATTAGTGGCAGAGAGTCTAATGGAACGTGACACCACAACAACACCATCCCAGGTCCCTCACAGACTGTCCAAACACTTAAATACCACACCTAACCTACATTGCCTTAACAAAAACAAGAGATGAGAACGTCTAGCAGGAGAGAAGCGACAGGTCAGCACTGGGTTAATAAGACTATCAAAACTGTGTCAGCAGGGTAGGAAGCAGGAGTCAGCGGGCAGGGTCCACGTGCGGTATAATAACCACATTACCAGGCAGGCCGACCCTCAGCAGCAGGAAGGCAGCCACAGCAGAACTGTGGCAGGAGAGGCAAGCGCTCAACAGGTATTTATAGTAGAATACCATCAACAGGTAATGTGGGACATAAGCTCTTCAGCTGGAGCAACAATATGGCAGAAGCATCACTGATTCCCCCGCAGCAGACTCCAGTCCGGCAGAAGGAAGACAAGGGTCGTGGCAGTGGTGTGCTGGCCACCAAGCAGCAGCAGCAGCAGGAGGGTTTCAGGGAAGACGAAGACTACAGCAGCTGTATTATGCCGGCCACCAAGCAGCAGCAGCAGCAGGATGGTCTCAAGGCAAACTTCCCTGGAGACAAACAGGCCAGGTAGAGGTGACCTATTTACTGGCAGGAACAACACCACTGGCCACCCCGCCGCCCGCTCCTGCCTGCCCTCTACCCCTCCTTGCCTGCCTGCCTGCTGCCCCGCTTGTACCCCTGCCTGCTACTCCGCCTGTACCCCTGCCAGCCTGCTGCCCCGCCTGTACCCCTGCCTGCCCTCTCTGTTGCCTCGACTTTAAGCGGCCCGCCTGTCCGTAACCACAAGCCCAGACACTGGACTAAGGAAGCCACGGACGACCGACCAGCCATGGTCTGGTGGCTGGCACACGTGCATCATAATATGCCTCCACGAACCAACCCTTGCGGTATCAACTAACAAGCATATCATTGAACTTGTACCGTGTATGTGCAAGTCTCTCCAAGAAAGTCCTTCACAGGAACCCGTCATGCGCAAACATTACCTTCCTCCACCACACACTGACGTTGCATCTAACTAAACAATGATTCACCACACTTTACACCACATATGACTGTCACCCACTAGTTCACCAAACTGTGACGTCCTGCAGACCATATTGTGACCAACTAGTTCACCAAACTAACGTCCCGTAGACCACACTGTCACCTACCAGCCCACCAAAGATCCACTGTTCCGTCTCACCTCAAGTTCTTGACCCTATAACCGCAGGAGATGGCTACCAGCCGTGGCAGGGAGCAGGAGGCTCCACAATGACCCACCATCCATAATAATGTTTTGCCCTAGATACCTGACAGGGATACTAACTTGACCTGCTGTAAATGGTTCACTCATCGTGTAAATTGTTATACTTAGTTCAATCACAGTGGCCCACTTCCTGGGCCTTTGGAACGTTCACGGCTCCCTCTTTACCTCTAAGCTCAAAGGATGGGTGCCGATTTACAGTAAATCGGCCGTTTTTTTTTATTCTTTTTTGAGTAAGAAATATAAGAATATAAACCTTGGGAGTGCCTTTATATTCTGCAATAGGTTCTCCCCTTATGGGCAGCACGGGACACCCAGCTCCTGGCCGCTTCCCTGCCACACGAGCATGGCTACCACTCCAACCCATTAACCTGGAAGTTTTTCTCGACAAGCCAGACCTTCCCTACGCCATTTCAGACATGCGCCCCAACTGTTCGGGACAATTTTCTTGATTTATGCATGACAATTTAGTGTAATTAACGCGTAAGTACGGGCGGAGGCCGTTAACCACATCTGGGCCTAGTTAAATACACAAAGAATGCATTGCATGTGACGCAGTACTCGTGACCTTATTCGACCGGACATGCGTAACCGATTCCATCTGGCCACGCTGAGGTGGCCGGAGCAGTAATCACCACCTTCCCACCACTGGATTACCTGCTCCTGACCTGCTCTTGATGAGTTACTTCCTAGAGTATTCTTGGTATGAGGCACCGAGAGACGAGCGACATAGCTGCCCCTGAACATCATACCATTATCCTTCGGCGATGGTTTTAAAGAAAATGATCTTTCCCTTTCTAGCAAGACACACAGTGAGAGATGAGTATATGGAACGTAATGAGAGACCAGAATATAATACAGCGAAGACCCTGAAATGAAGTATCGAATACCTAACTCGAAACAATGGCATTAAACTCTATAAACAATAACAAGAGGCCTGTGGGTTGTGGTCTTGAAAAATGGTGGTTGAAGATTGGTGGAGATTACCGTACCCAAGTACACAGGCAGGATCTCAGTATATAGAGTGGGTAGGCGTAGGAGTGAAAATGGACTGGCTAGAGCTACGATGTAAGGGCCTGCAGACCCTATTCAGCTTCCTGTGTCTCTCGTGTTATCATATCCCCCAGCAGGAGTCTGATGGCCTTACCACGTCAATCTTTCCGGCGGCAAACCTCCACGATGACTGTGACCCGCTGTCTGTTCCTCTAGATCACTTACTCCTATTTCCCTCTCTCTAACCACTACCTCTGCCTGTATACGGCTCCTCGTCCACCGTACCGTCTCATCTTCTGAGTTTCATCCGTCGTCCTTTCTACTGAGGCCATTGAGAAAGATTCAGAAAGACTGGGAAGAGGTGGACGGCGGAAGAGGAGGAGGAGGAGGAGGAGGAGGAGGAGGAGGACTGGTGTGAGGTTGGGGAGGAGTGACCCACTTGGTGGCGAGGACAACCTCCACCACCAGCACCGCCCGCCCGGCCCCACCTCACTCCCTTGCCTTCATTCATGACGGATCCACTGCCTTTACCACCTACCCTAACCTTTGCCCTCCCTTCCTCTGTTTACCCACCTACCCAAACGTCTGCCCTCCCTACCACTTTTTATCCACCCACCCTACCTGAACCCTCCCTCCCTAGAACTACTGAAGAAATATCATTATGAGTTAATAATTATTCTTTGATTACTTTTGGCACTGCGTTCACTGGCCAATAATTAATCTTACACAGTAACCAGCTATTACTGGACTGCTCTGGGACACATTGCGCCCGTCCACGTTCCACGACTCAAACTGGCAAGACATACGTGTCTGAATTCATTTACTGGCTTATACTACAGCTCCTCATATTCCTTAATGACTGATAATTCAGCTTCTGACAATGCTCATGGCTTGATCGAATGAGCTCATGGGTCATTTTACCTCCATTTCCTTCCTCCAAATCAGTTTCCTTCGCCTGGTCTGTCTACGACCATCATCGCATGAAAGATTAACTTACTGTTCTCGCAATATCGAAGTAATCTTGTTAACTTACTAGCAAAGTCTTGTTAATTTTGTGAACATACCCAGAACGTCTTATCAATCTTATCAACTTGCCGTAACGTCTTGTTAATCTCGTCAACTTACTTGTAACGTCTCGTTAATCTTATTGACTTGCTCATAACGTTTTGTTAATCATGTTAACTCATTCGTAACGTCTTGTTAATCCTATTCACTTTCTCTTGCTGTCTAGTTTATCCCGTTGACTTATTCGTAACGTCTTGTTAATCTTGTTACCTTACTCGGAAATCCTGTTGACTTATGAAGTCTTGTTAATATTATTAACTTAATCGTAACGTCTCGTTAAACCGGTTAACTAACTTGCAATATTTTCTTAACTTTATAATTTAACCGTATTACGTTACCGGACTCCACCTGCTTGAGGTTAACTCGCGAGTGAAGAGTCACCTTGGGCGAGGCCGTACCACTGGAAGTACAGCTTCCGCGAAGAACTTGTAGTGACCCAAGGTCACCTTAATGACGTCGCCATTGACTGGGTGACAGCCTGTGACCTCACTTGATCTAATAATCCTCGGAAGAACGTGTCGGTGGCCCATCCTACCCATCTGCACCTGCAGTATTAATCCCCGACACCCACACTCGACTTCGGCGGTAGCAGATCAAAAGCCGCCTCTGTAATTATAGACGACCTGACCCTTTCCATAAGAAGCGCCTCTCTTATGGACTTACCTCAAGTCCACCACCACCAGGAGCAGTGTCAGAAGGTTGCGACACTCGACTTCAACCTCTATAACTCCCTCTGGGACTAGCTACCCCTCACAGACCTGACCTTATTGTCTCTTAAATACCCGGGGAATCACCGCAGCAAGTCAGTCAGGCAGTTGACTCACCACTAGACAACGAGTGTGCCACTCCGGTACCTTAAGTCTTGGCGATGTGACTCCAGACTCAAGCCGTCCTTAGGGAGTCTCCGTCATTAGATGTCCCAACGGAACTCCTGACGTTTCATATTCCTGGTAGGTTTCATTGTGGTGCCTCATTTCCGACGTCCACCTTCGGCAGGAATCGCATTGGACATCGCCTCCGCCCGTCACGAGCAGCAGCTATAACAATTAGTGACCTACAGCCACGCCTGAAGCACTCCTGCATCCCTAACGCCTCTCCAGGAGCTTCCTGCAACCTAAGCACTATTCGGCAGCTGCCGCACACTCCAGGAGGCGCGATCCGGGCCACACCCACCTGCTCCTACAGGAGCTCCATGTTCTCTCGGCAGCCACGCACTTCTCCCACGTGCTCCTACTTCATGTGACATCCTCACCAGGACCCCTGCCAAGCCTGTCCCGTCCTATTCGACCTACCTTACTTTACCTCTTCTTCACCGTAATCCTGCACCTCCAGTAGCTCACTGCCCTCTGTTACCTCACCTTGTATATCCTATCCAATAAAACACTATTGTTGTTGTTTAACGTGTTTCCCCGCCCAACTCTAATAAATCCAACCAAGAACACTTCTCACTACTAAGCAGTTCATCCTTTTCCTGCTGCTGACTGTACCTACAGTGTTATCAAGGCACAATGATGTATTTCCGTCTAAGTATCAACATTTCATGTATTGTTCCATCAGTCGCACACACTGGTCGATAAAATGGGTACCTGGCATAGACTAGGGTGTGCGTGAGTGTTCACACACATACATTGGAGTAAAGACACGGTCATGAGACGGGACAAAACGAGTTTAAAACTCTCCTCCCTTAACGTTCAAAATAGTAATCACATACAGTAACTACACACAGGGGAGCCAGCTTCCATCGTGATACGGCAACGCAACACAGTGTGTGAGGGAGGCAGAGCATATTTTGGCCTGTGTCAAAATCTTTCCTCCAAACACATATAGACAAGGGGCTGCTCGAGAACATATTCAGCTCACACGTCACCACCAAATGAGACTGTGAGTCACCAGTTTGGTCCCTGCACCTGAGGGACACATCTAGAGATGTTTCAAGACCCTCCAGCGAGGTCGTGAGGATAAAAACTGTGCTTGAATCAAGAGATGTGAGCTACCGGGGGGAGGCCTGGCGCCGCGGGAGATTAGTCTTGAGGAACCGGGCAAAACAAACCAGGAAATATGTGAGAGAATACGTCTATAGCAAGAGAACGTTTGGCCGCTGGCACACAGGGAGGAGGAGCGAATGTAACGTCTACTGACACAGGTGTAGTTGCACGAGAGAAGTGGGAGGCAGAGGGATAGAACCCTATAAGTGTAAAACTCTCTCTCCCTGCATATATAAACAGGCAGTTCCACACACACACATTACCACTCCTTATCTTAGACCACTGAGCACGACGGTGCGATCCTATACAACCCCTGAGCACCACGTTACGACCCTTGTGCACAAAATGGCCTGGCCTTTGACCCGCCTCTTAAGGTTCACAAGATGTCTTATACTTGCAGTGAAGCCTTCAGCCAACTACTGTGGACGATAAACTTCCAGACCTACAGATCCCATACTCTTGATTTTGTCATCGATATTTTCAAATTTCAATTCCTTAACAAATATCGTCAAATCAATCTGCTTCTGTACGATTCCCAAATCTGGCGACAGGAGACCCTTCATCTCCCCCCATTTCTTTCACAGGCTCCTACAAACTAGGTTATGCCATATGTTATGTACGTGCCGGGTTAACGGAGATATATCAAAAGACATTCTAATTACATTATCCCCGTGAGTGTGTGTGTGTGTGTGTGTGTGTGTGTGTGTGTGTGTGTGTCACTAACAAGATAAGGGCTGGCACTGACAAGTTAAGTGGAGAGCAGTGGGGAGGTGGAGAAGAGTGACACCAGTAAGGTAAGTGGGTGGTGCCACTGGCGGTGGAGTGGGAGGAGGGGGGAGGGATGGTGGGTGGCAGCACTGAAGGGGGACGGAAGATGGGTGGTATCACTGGAGGTGGAGGGGTAGGTGGGTGGTACCAGCGGAGGAGAAGGGATGGTGGATGGTGCCACTGGAGGGGGGAGGGGTGGCGGTGATGCCAGTGGTGGGCAGAGGGATGGGGGTGCCAGTGATAGGGAGGGAAGGTGGGTGGTGCTAGTGGTGGGGAAAGGAAAAGGATGGGGGGGGGGGTTGCCAGTGGTGGGGAGAGGAAGGAGGCACTCTGGTGAGGAAGAAGGTGACTGGCACTCATAACACCGGTTAGCAGTCAAGACTGGCACAAGATAGTGTAGGTGGGTGCCACTTGCTACTAGGGAAGGACACTGCAGGTGAGTGGAAATGTGACTGGTTGTTGTGAGCAGCTGGAGACCAGTAGGAACAGCGTAAGGTAGTGAGAAGACCAGGAGTGTGGTTTGCTTAATGTGTGGCACTGGCGGGGGAGGGGGGGTGAGGTTGAGCAATTGTAAGTGTATAGTTGTGGGCAGTGACGAGGTGAGTGTGTGTGGCACCGGTGGGGTGGAGGATGGCACCGGTGCACACCGGCTGGGGGAAGTAAAACCATCCTCGCCCACAGGGAGGGAGGGAGGGAGGAAGCTACTGTATCACTCACCGTAGCATCTCCTTTCATGACCAACTAACATACCAAATCATATTTACGCCAACGCGTGTGACGATTCCTCGTCCTGCGTTCTCCATCATACCCACACAGACCAACGTCTTCCCTACACTAACACTTCATCCTGCACCATGTATGGCGTATATACATCCCTGCCTCCCTGAACCAAAGCCTCATGCAGACACCAGCAGCAACAGGCAAGGCCCTGGGTACCCCAGGGTCGACTCTGGTCAGAGGAGTTCCAGATATGGCCGGAGCGGATCAAGAAGGAGTGCCAGCCAACCAGCCGGTTCTCCTTCGTCAGGCGGGGTGAGGGATGGGCCAGGAGGGTGCAGGCCGTGGTCAGGGGTGAGGGAGCAAAGCGTGGCGGCAGGTGAAAGCATAAGTAGGGGCCGCCACCTGGCCTGCCCCTCCCGCACCACAGGACGCACAACTCTCTTCACAACACTGACGGCTAAGTGCACGGAAGGGTAAAACATTACGGCCAATAATGGCAACGCCATCGATAATATGAGCAGTCCCTTCATCTGTACCATGGAAAAATTACTACATAAAACCATCCTAAACATTTATCAATTATATTATTAACCGAAGAGCAATAAACTATAGGAATGATGTAATACAAAAACACAGTTGACAAAAATGCAGTTAATATCATGGTAAAGTAATTTTCATGGTACAACACAAACCCTGACCAGGTGCTGACAATCACACCCTGGGAAAAACTGCACCAGATTAAATTAAACGTATCATTTACCATGAAAAATGGTAAGGTCACTTCATCATTTTACGGCAAACTAAGCTGCACCCATGTAACGACCTATTTCCGTATGAATGAGAGAGAGAGAGAGAGAGAGAGAGAGAGAGAGAGAGAGAGAGAGAGAGAGAGAGAGAGAGAGAGAGAGA